>CM055198.1:20914418-21049418 GCA_029224185.1 Karalla daura
AGGCCGCTTGTCTGGGGCTGAGGACAGGTCGTGACCCCCGTGACCCCGACTCATTGTTACCTCATCAGGGGTCGCCGTGGCTGTTTGTCTGGGCCAATTCAATATTCCCCTGCTGCGGATAATGACCCCAACCCCGGCCCTGCCCCCCACCCCGCGCTGGCTGTCCCCTCCTCGCTCTCCCTCTCTCCCTCTCTCTCTCTCTCACTCACTCACACAAAAGAGGTGGCAGTTCTTCCATTTGCATTAGATTCTGATTATATTCTACAGGGTTCGGTTAGTCGTCAGATGATCCTCAATAGTTAGATTGTGAGTCAAATTTTTAGTTCTCATTCTCATTTGGAGTCTACGCTCCATTGTGGAGCAGAGATGTATTACAACGTCCTCCTCCTTCCCCGGTGGAAACACACACGTATGACCTAATGCGGTGGCTCTAAATGAACCCGAGTATTTACATGTACACAGCAGCTGCAGTCTGGTCTCCTAGTCCTCCAATAATTGCTACCGTTGCCCAAATCATAATGTTTTCACATTTGTTGAGACTACATCTGCACGAGCGGAGCCGCCTCAGCAGCAGCAACATCACTTACTGCACGACAGTTCAGCTCCTCCATTAGTCTTTTTTCAGGATTTCTTTTTTTTTTTAGGTTCAAGTTTATTAAATTCCTGATGTTATTTGAGTTCTCATGTCGTTATGTTGTAGCGTAGCTTTTTGGGGGTGACTAAACACTGCAGATTTATTATCTTGCGTGCACACACACACACACACACACACACACACACACACACACACGCAAAAACAAACCCACTTGAACAACACACACAGGAGCGAGCGAGCTGCTGCATTTTGCTGAGGACCTGAGATCTGAACCCCTCCGGTCCACTCTCCGGGTGCTCCGCCCCCCTGCCCCCTCCACTTCCCAAGATTTATGACCATATAACATAACAATGCACACAGACACCATGGTCAATCTGTGTGTGTGTGTGTGTGTGTGTGTGTGTGTGTGTGTGTGTGTGTGTGTGTGTGTGCAGCGAGGGGAGTGGAGGGGGGCCCGGCAGCGGGAGATGGATGGCTGGTGTGTGAGCTGCCGGCAGACAGCAGACAGGCCAGCCCGAGGAATCCTCCAGGGAGTGTGGAACTCCCATTCGCTGTCTGTCTGCCCTGCAGCTAAACACAAACGTGTGTGTATGTGTGTGTGTGTGTGTATATGCATGCACATGCACACACGCACACGCACACACACACACACATCAGCACACAAAAAGTTGTTTTACTACCACTGCCTCTGGCTAGCAATCTTTGGGACATTTTACAACCATTCCCACCCTTGCCTTTATAACAGTGTGGTAGAGGAGTCTTGACTAACTAAAAGGAAATTAAGAACTGGATGAATAATTCACGCAACTTAGGAGGGGGAAAAAAAAAAATCTAACAGTGTGTCAGTCCTAATGAATTATGAAAACTTTGTTTTCACGCTGCATTTCTTTGCACTACTTTCAAAATGCTACAAAAGCCTGTGTATGCGTCTGTGTGTGTGTGTGTGTGTGTGTGTGTGTGTGTGTGTGTGTGTGTGTGTGTGTGTCAGTGTGTGTGTGTGTTATTATGCAGACCATGAGTGCAGTTCACGCCGAGTACAGCTCAGCAGACTAGACACAGTCAACGTGGGTCGGTCTCCTGGTTGTTGAATAATGGATCAGAGACGGACTCCCGCTCAGCCTAATGCAGTCTGATCTGATGTGACTGTGATCTCCGCTGACTGGTGCAGACCACAGAGAGCTGACAGCCCCCGCTCCATAGGCTGGTCAACCACACACACGCACGCACATGCGCACCACGCACACACACACACACACACACACACACATACACAGACACAAAGACAGAGCACGCGGCTGCGAGACGAGACGATCGGGGCGTTTTTAATCAAGCGCGGGCCGTCACACGTTACGGCTCGGCCTGTTTGGTAGGCGGCCGCGATGCTTTTGCACTTCCAAAACGCCGGGAGTTTTCAGTGCTGATTCCTATTGAGCCCTGTTACAGCCCTGTAATGAATCCTGTCGCTCGTCTGGCCTGGCTCAGATTCCTCCTCCACATACCAGGGAGATGCCAGGGGCCACACAGACGCCAGAGGAGCCTTCCTAAATCACAGCCTTGTTACACTGATGAATGTGTGTGTCCTGTTCTGTGATCTAGACTATCTGCCTCTGTGTAGCTGTGTGTGTGTGTGTGTGTGTGTGTGTGTGTGTGTGTGTGTGTGTGCACCTCTGCTCTCTGCATGTTTTCTTTGTGTGCATGTCTCTCTCTCTCTCCCCCTCTCGCTCTCTCTCTCTCTCGCTGCCTCCTCTCTAGTTATGTGGTTATACTTGAAAATGAGATTAGAGATGAATGTGCAGGCTAAAGTGAAATTAGTGTTTTTTATGTGCAGGTACGCTTTCCTCTGGTGCATATGGCCCTCCACACCGGGGTGGGCGACACGCCGCAGTCAATAGTCACAATCCTCATCCTGCCGGTAACTATAATAGGCCCACTGTCAACTCCGCCGAGAGTTGACAATTTTCTATCCACCGTCTACTCCATTCATACATAATTCATACCACCATCAATAATTCACCATGGTGACATTACCAATAATAACACAACAATACTTTGTTTTCGCTGTGTGGTTTAAAACGTGTTGCCTTGGTAACAGAGATGAAACAAATATTCCCAAGAGGGGCGATGGGAACACAGGAACAGGACAGAATTCCCTCCTGATCCCACTTAGTAGTGTTGTCACACTCCCTTTCTTTCTCTCCCTCCTGCTCCGTCTCTCCCTCTGTCTCTCTCTGTCTTTCTCTCTCTCTCTCTCTCTCTCTCTCTCTCTCTCTCTCTCCCTCACAGACACACACACGCTCACCGACCACACTTTCTGCACGCATAAAAAACTAGGTCAGATAATACAAACTCCTGAGGGGTTTTCTGTTTTGTCTCTTTAGGATTTCAGGGAAACTAATGGAGAGACTATTTTTGGGAGCCAAGCCCGCATCTCCGCGCCGTCTACTCCTCCCCTGCTTTCTCAGTAAATAATCACCGCTGCATTTACCGAGAGGAGAAGAGACAGAGAAACACGGAGGCCGACACAATGGCTGGAAGAATCCAGCAGCAGCCTGAGTGTGTGTGTGTGTGTGTGTGCGTGCGTGCGTGTGCGTGCCCACAGATGTCTGATTTTCTCACCTCTGGTGTGTTCTTCTTGAACTCGCGGCTCAGGTCGATTAGTTTCTTCCTGGTCTGTTCACTCTCGTCCTGTCTGTTGGCAAGCTGTGTGGCGGTGGCGTCTAGTTCTTTCTGCAATGCAAGGAAAAAAACAAACACGACACTTTGATTACCACGCATTTTATCACGCTTGCTGGCGCCGTTATTATCACAATCACTGTTATCATTCCGTCGATCCAGGGGCCTCTATGTGTGGAGTTCACATGGTCTCCCACAGTACATAAACACGCACATTTAGGTCGATTCGACCAAAGAACTGGCCGCAAGTATGAGTGTAAGAGTGAATGGTGTGCGGCCTATGAAGGATGCATTCCCACTGTTATGGCATGAAGCAGGTGAGACAATGGATGGATGGATGGATGGATGGATGAAAAAGAGTTCCTGACTAGACTCCTTGACCCATCTGGCGTGCTCTGAAGACTCCCCATACCACCACAGCTGCACTTGGCCCGACAGACACAGGAGAGAAAGAGAGAGAGACAGGGAGAGAGAGAGAGAGAGAGAAAGAGAGAACAAGAACCACAAGCCATGATGTCCCGCCAAGGAAAAGGCGTCCCGTCCACACCAGGAGTCTCGATGCTACCAGCTCTAGCAGGATGCGAGCCACTCAGCAGTCTGTCAAACTCCAGTCAATCAGTCCTGACAACCTCGGCAGCAATAGACTACAACTCTACTACTGCCACACACACACACACACACACACACACACACACACACACACACACACACACACACACACACACACACACACACACACACACACACACACACACACACACACACAGAGACGCACGCTGTTCGCAACAATTATTGACTGTCTGCACCAGACGACCCCCCCCCCCCTCCCCCCTCCCCCCTCCCCTCTCCACATAACAACAACAGCACAATTATCAACAACAGCCGTGGCCGTGTTGTCACGGCTGAGGCGGGTGCCCGCCTTTACACGCATCCATTTTGCATTGTTATTAATAGCTATTTATGGGACTTGTTCCAGATGATGGGCCAAGTGCTGACATTAACAAGACGTTCAGGCCTTGTAAAGATTGTATCTCTCTCTGTTGAGCGTGTGAGTGTTGCTGGATTATGTTTCTGTTGGATTCTTGCCTTCTGTCACGCTCGCTCCTTTTTTTCCCTCTCTCTCTCTCCTTGTCTCTCTCTCTCTCGCTCCCCTCCCTCCTCATTTTTTCCGTACTCGTCACAGATCATCCGCTCACTCATTCAACCAGCGGTACCTTCTCCTCTGTTTAAATCTCTCTCCCTCTCTCTCTCTCTCGTCTCCATTTACTCCGCCCCCCCCCTTCCCAGTCCCCCCCCCCCCACCCTACCATCCACCTCCTGTGAGGCCGCCCACCCCTGAGAGTGATTAAACGCTGCTGAAGGGCCGTTATGCTAACTAACACACTAATCATTTAATACACACATTACCACAGGGGCCCTTGTGGCTCAGTCTGCTGACAAGGTCCCAAAACACACACACACACTCACATGCCCACCGCCCCACATCGCCCACATACACCCCCCCCCACTCTCTTCCATCCTCAACCAACACACTCAAAAAAAAAAAAATACAACCCTCTGAAGAAATAGTGTGATCAAGTACTAATTAGGAGTTTTTTCTTCACCCCCATCAGCATTAAGTTGAATTCCCTGACCGTTCGTGATCTCGTTTTATCCACAAACCATGGAAAAAAAAAGAAAAAAGAAAGAAAAGTATAACAAATGTTGGTCGACTGTCCTCTGCGGTAGCACAGGATGTTGGGGAAAGATGAAAACGCTGGCTTGCCTACGTGCCATCTTGTTCTGGCGGCCCGTGGAGCAGTGGATGGAGCAGCCTGCGTGCCCGTGGCCATGGAGCAGCTGCACTATCTGTTAGTGAACTCGAGCGTGCGCACAAGCTTGTGCAACGCGCGATGAAAAGGAGGAACCTAATAAATTTTAATCACGTTAAATTAATTGTCAAAAAAAAAAAAAAAAAAGGAATGCTCTAGTTCACGAACAGAGGTGTAATTATTGTATTGGTAAAGATTAGCTACAGGAACAGGAGTATAAAAGGCCCAGTTGGTTCAAGATATTAACACATATTAGTCACTGGCAGATATTAATCACAATGTAATGTATTAGGCCTTAAGGCTTACTTACCAAAATCATTTAAATGGGATAAATCATTGAAGCACTTTGGTGCAAAGCCTGATCTTGGTACGAGCAGCAACCAGGACGGTTTTTCAGGTGTACGCCAAAAGCAAAGAGATAACGCTATTAATTATCCAAGCCGAGGTAGAAAACTCTGGGGATTCATTATAGAGAATATAGAATCTTCCCTTTCTGAGCACATTATGTGAATTACGACATAAGTGTAATACCGTGGAGGATTGGCAGAGTACAGGTTGTGTGTGTGTGTGTGTGTGTGTGTGTGTGTGTGTGTGTGTGTGTGTGTGTGTGTGTGTGTGTGTGTGTGTGTGTGTGTGTGTGTGTGTGTGTGTGTGTGTGTGTGTGTGTGTGTGTGTGAGGCACCTCAGGACACAATTAAGTGCATCCAACTTGAAGAATAGTTTGAGTAAGTTAATTAAAACTTAACATATTGAAATGCAGTGTGATTTGCGGCGCGTGGAGTCTGCACGTCTACATCCAGCACTTCTTCTGAAACACCGGCTCTTCTCTGCTCTCATCTCAGCTCGGGCCTTTACAGAAACGAGAGCAGCCTCACATAACCTTCTGAGCTATTCTACTCTTCTGAACGCAATTAGATGTGTAAAAGCAAAACTCAAGCGCGGCCAAACAATAACAATGGAATGAACCGGTTAGTTTAACATCATTTCTGTCCTCCACTTGGGAACTGCTTTAAGGTCATAAGCCAATCCCTGACGCCCTTGATTCTGTCCAATCCTTTTCCAAACCCCTGCACATATCCCAATGTGTTACCAAATCCCCATTCCCAAAAAAATTCTCACAGCTAAGCTAAATAAACACATCACACATGGAAGAGGATTGATTCCATGCCAAGTGGGCAAGTAATTACGGGGCATGGTCTCAGTTAAAAAAGGAAGAGGAGGAAGGGAAAAAAAAAAAAAAGGACCCTCAGACCCAGTCGGGTTTTGACTATGCAGCAAACTCTCCACCCACATCAGCAGACACAGGCAGACTTTACACTCATCTTGCTGATAGAGCGTAACATCCAAAAGTGCACAGTCCCTGCTGCCTGCCCCTTGTTCCCTGGCTCTCTCCCCCCTCTCTCTCCCTCTCTCTCCCTCTCCCTCTCTCTCACACGTACACACACAAACACACATTATAAGCAGTATCTGTGAGAGCCTTAAGTGAAATACTACAAATATGTTGTGGGGGAGGGGAGGGGAGAAGAGAGAGAGAGAGAGAGAGAGATTGCTTTGATGTTTTTCCATAGAGATGTGGCTACTTAGCCAAATAAGACCGGACTGGACTGTGGTCAGTTTACATGGGATGAAGGTGCAGACTCAAGCTAGAAACGTGGGGAAAATGTCTCCTTGACACTTTTTTTTCCCACCAGTGGAAATTCTAAACATTAGACTTACTGATTACAGGGTGGGATGGTGAAAATCACACCTCTGCATTAGGGCCATGTAAATTAAGAAATGATCGGATAGTTATGAATGTACAACACAGTAATTAGTGGCCGGTGTTGTCGGAGCCAATGTGTTGTTATTTACTGTTGGTGTAGGCAGCGCACATCATCATCATCATCATTGTTATGATAATTTCCAGTAAGAGGGCAGCTAAGTAGGTCAGTGAATAGCGCAGCGAGGAGGTCGCTGGTTCAGATCCTGGTCAGGGCACATTCTGTGTGGAGTATGCGTGCTCCCCTGCCTCCTCCCCTCAGTCCAGAAACAAGCATGTTTAGGTTGATTGGAGACTGGGAGTGAGGGTGCGAGAGTGAGAGTGAATGAAGGGTGTGTGTGGGGTCAGCAGACCACCAAGACACCAATGGGTAAAAGTGGGATGGATGGATTTTAGAACAGAACTGAATATCTGTACTGTAGGAGCCGTATTAAGCTAAGTTGTTGACTGTTATTTTTATCATGATTTCAGGAAAGAGGAGCAGGAAGTCTGCTGGATAGGGGTTTTTAGACTAAGAGGTCAATATTCTCTATGTTTTACTCTATGTTTTAAGACTCTATGTTTTGTTTCAATATAAACCCACCAAAACCACCATGTGAATGGGTGTGTGGTTAAGTGTGAACAGTCCGATCCTGAGTTGGTGCTTTTCTGGTCTTCAAGGCCACTCCGAGTGCTTCACAGGGCGAGTCACATTCACCCATCTGACACTGGGTGACAGAAGCTACTCTACACGATCCACCTGCTCGACCAGTAGCTTCCACCATCCTCACATACATTCTTACTCTGATTACACAGCATTAGGCGCATGTGAGGGTTCAGTAACTTGCCCCAGGACACTTTGGCATGTAGGCTGCAGAGGTTAAACATGTCACAAAGCCACCGGTTTCAAAACATTTACATGAAACCAACAGCAGATGCCACTTCCTCTTAAGTTTCTAACGTCAACATGCACAGCACATGATACATGCTACAGCTAACGCTGCCAATATTGACTCTGATGCAGTATTGTGGGCATCAATATTGTAGATAATTTGTTGAATTCCCTGCAGTGGCGACTGTCAGTGCCCAGTTGGTGCTGCTACCCGATCCTTGCCAGTGCCCACACACACATTACAGTTTGTATTACCACTGGGACTAAAGATAGCAAGAGATCCAGATTAATAGACGGCTAAATAGGAAGATGAAGACCTTTCATGTTTATAATGACTGGAATGGTGACATCTGTCACTATCCATCTGAAGTCATGACAGTGAGCGCAAACAGCAGCAGTGGCGTGTGCGGGCCAGCCGGACGGACCGTGCCTGCCCGCTACGCAAACACAGCCTCAGAAAGATAGGGAGGAGAAACCCGTACATGCATACCGACGCACTAATGAGGGCTTTTATTAAGGAACATCCGATAATGGCAAGTCTGTTGGCTTCATCAAACTTTTGGAGGGGGCTACTGTTAACTTTAGGGCCAGTCTGCCTCCACGGGGGCTGGGCCATCTGGCATACTACTGGGATCTTCTCTCCATCATGTTTGACATGGACGCCTGACATCGCGCTAGTCTGATAAACCCTCCAAATTAACATGTTTGACAAGGAGCCAAGACATGACTGAAGAAACCCTAATTAACCAAACACAAACACGCGCTAATTAAGGGAGTCTATTTTCCACGATTCGTGATTAATGTAATGACAAGAAATAAGAGTTAATTGCACTGACAAAAGTGCAAACACCAGCTCTTGACTGATGCTTCGAAGTAACGCCCGCAGTGCACCAAAACAACACGCATGACAAACTCCGAGCCGGGGCCTCCGGGGCCCCCGGGGCCTCCGGGGCCAGGCCTTGGGGCTCGGTCTCCGAGGTCAGCGCTCTGTGGCTCTCCTTGGCCCGACTTTGCACTTTTCGAATCTGGAAAAAAAGCCGTTTAATTTCCCGGCGTATAAATTCATTTAGGCGATCACATTAACGGCGGTGCTATTTTTAAAAGCGCACCGGTTAGGACTGCGACATCTAGTTTAGCAGACGATGGAATATGGTGTGTGCAGGGGAGCATTAAGTGGGGCTGTAATGTCTGTGTGATTGCTGTAACAGCCCTGCTTGGCTTGGCTGGACTGGCCCACAGCAGCAGTCCCTGTCCTGGTTCATTTGGTCGTCTGGTCAGCTGTAAAGACGATTGGAACAGATTGCCAACACTCCCTAGAGAGACTTCAACACCGACTTGGCCAAGAAGCCTCCCGCACACTGCTCCACACGCGTGTGCTCTCACATGAATGCACAGACTGGGCCGCTGCAGTAACTTGGGGAGCCCAGTCTTTCCACATTCTTTTGAACTCCCCACTCTCAAAAAGAAGAGAAAAAAAAGAGGAAGTCTGCTAACATGTTCGCTCAGCGATGTTTTGGCATGGAGCGCCATGTTCGCAGCTAGGGGGGGGTTGGTAGAGGAGTCAGAGGGGAAGACTGGGGCCAAATGAAAATCACTATCTCTCTGTTGCTACCACTGTGGCCATAATACTAATCACTGATAGCGGGTCACGGGTAAACAAATCCTATTACCACTGGCCATCGGACCCAAGGTGTATGTGTGTGTGTTCATCTTCCCTTAATGAAATTCCTTCCACTCGTCTGCAGGCAGAGAGAGGCCTTCTATCTAACTAATTTGCTCTAATTACTCTAATGAGCCACAGGTGATGATACAGTGAGACTGATTAATTAAATGGGAGGCACCAATCAGGCATGTCTGATTATGCCAATCACATCGACTACAGCCCAAACGAGATAACAGGAGACAGACGCACTTTAATTGAGGTATCAAAACTTTGTGGAATTCCTTATGCCCTCACGCTCCGACGATGCCGAGACAGATAGGCTGCTGGAATGACAACAAAGTTATTGTTATGTACACAGTATGAAGTCAATCTGCAGCTGCCGTCTGTGCTGCCACGGTGACCGGGAGCGCACGCCGGAGACGGGGGGGGGGACGGGGGAGGGGGACGCGGGGAAGGGTGGGGGGGCGCCAACCCCAGGATCTGCTTCAGATCTCCCTCCTCTGTGGAATAATTGGGACTGTAACTGCTAGAAACACTTTGTTTACACCCAGTCCACAGTTGCACATGCCAAGCAGCCTGCCACTACTCTTTTTAGTCCAAACACAATGTAGGTTAACTGCCCTGCATTCAGAGCATGTTTTACACATTAATCTAATGGAGTACCACACTTGAATTCAAGCCAGACACAGACAGAGAAAGAGAGCGGCAGAGACAGAGAGAGAAAACGCATTCAGTTCTCCTCGGCGACGCTAACGCCGTATTAGTCACACCATTGAGGGGCCCTAATATTGTAAAATAAAACTTTTCTGTCTGCTCCTTTTAAAGTCTCGGCTCTTGGCAACATGACACGGATGTTTAAGAAAAGAAGTTTTCTGTCCTGCGTCTGCAGTCACTAATCTCTCCTTTTATCTCCAACATGTCTGAGGCTGTTATGTGGTTTTGATAGTAAACAGTAAAGGCGTCTGCAAAGATGTCTTATCTGAAATCTACGAGGCCTACCTCTAAACCCCCCCCCCCCCCTCCTCTCTCTCCATCTCTCTCTGTCTCTCTCTCTCTCTTCTCTCCCGTGCAGCTGACTGTTCTGTATGCCAAACCCACCGTGTGGGGGTGGAGTCGTGGGGTGGCGGCTCAGTCAGGAGCGACAGCCACGCTTGCTTCAACGACACGGTACATGATCACAGATCACAGGCACGCCCCCTCAAAACACAGCACAACAGCAGCGCAGATAAGAGGCTGCCTGTCTGTCTGCCTGCCTTTTCCTACCTTTGACATAGCCGGGTGCAGAACTTTAAATGTGCCAGCAGACGCCCGTTTTCTCAAACCACACAGGGGTTTGAAGACGCGACTCGCATCCTCCCGAACCTCCGTTTTCTGCTCTTCCTCTCACACGCCGGATTCAAAGCCGCAAAGTTTTCTCAGCCGCGATCTAACGCGATAGTTTCACTGTGACAACTGAGGCCCCGACACTTTTTGTGTGTGTTTGTGCAACGGTGTGTGCGTCTGTGTTTGTGTGGAGGGGTTGGAAAGTGAGGAGGGTGGGGGTGGTGAGGGGGTGGGGTGGTGGGGTGGGGGGGGGGGTTAGAATACCACTCTCCACAGTCTTACAAGACGCTTGTGGTCCCAGAGCGTTTTGCTCCTTTTTTTGAACACAGATCCATATCTACCCACAGCACAGGAGCTGTCAAGACTCACCTCACTGACGCTGACGCAAGCCCGGATCAAAAACAGGCTTTTTACACTGCAGCCTCGTTTGTATTGATCCATGTTTCTCTGCTGAGAGACTGGTTGTTGTTTTATCTCCCCCAACATCCAAGACTTAACTCTCCTGAAGCTTACTGAGAGCGAGTCATTATTTCGCCCGACCTATTGTCTAACAAGGGGTTTCAGAGGCCAAGGCTGAGCCTAAATACAAATATAATGAGACTAAAAAGACGGTTGCTGGCGTAGAGGAAGTGCAGCTCACTTGGTCTCGTTTGGCGAGAGTTTGAATTTAGCTTGCAGGCCCGTGTCACAAAGGGTGAGTGGTGTGGATGGCGCAATGGGAGGAGAGGGGGTATGGCGATGTGCAAGGGTGTAATGCATTGGTGAAAGGGCAAGATTTTTCATCCCTGCGTTTACAGGGTGGAACGGCGAGGATATTGAGATCTGAGATAGGATCAGAGGGTAGTGAGCTGTTTCAGCTACGATAAAGGCCACGCATTACAAACAGAGCAGAGATAGAGAGAGAGGGGAGAGAGGGAGAACCAGAGAGAGAGAAGAGGGAGAGGGGGGGAGAGAGAGTGAGAGAGAGAGTATCACACCTCTCATCCCTGAATTAATGCCTCCATTCTGCCAGGAAGCCATTCGGTGCCAGTGAGAGGAGATTGGGGAGGGGATGAGTGCACAGATATGGACTTAAAAAATGGAAACTGCGATCATGGAGAGGGGCGATAGGGATTAATCAAGTCTGGGAGACGAGTGGGCCTCTCCAGGGCACTGTAACACACACACGCACACACACACACACACACACACACACACACAGGACTGTGTCCCAAGGACCTGTGCAGCAATCGGCATCATCGGCATACAGTGACATGGTCGCAGGTGCAGGCTGGCGATGCCGTGCCGTCCAACACTTGTATCCGGAGAGTCTTTTTTTTTTTTTTTTTTTTTTTTTGGAGTCTCTGCGGCCTGTGACAATGGAGACGAGTTCAAAGACGCTGTAATTTAGTTAAGATCTGATCTGTTCTCAATTCGTTAGCCTATTTGATTTGTAGTAATTCACTTAGACTTCCATTTAGGGACTGCAAGCAGCTTCATGCTATTGGCACAGTTAACGGGCAGCGAGTGGAGGGGGGGGGCGGGGTGGGGGGGGGGGTCCGCGTCGCTCTCATGTGCCTCTCTCCGACGATAAATCCCCTGCTCTGCATGATGCCCTTTTCCACATTTTAATTTAGCCTCGTCTATCTGTTGTACGCGGTAATTTTCTAGACGCCTGATGATGACACATCAGCAGGAGTTGTGCCATAGCCTATAAAAGCAACGCGGCCAATAAAAGCAGCATGTTCACTAAGACGTATAAATCAAAAGCGTATATCAAAATGCCCCATTAGCTTAGATCTACCCAGGCTCTAATATGTCCGGCCCATGCTGTCACTACTTCTCCAGCACGGCCCGGCCTCCTGACTGAGTTTGACACCCATGGTCTATACGATCAGCGTCAACAGAGCGTGTCCCGGGGGCTAAGTCTTACTCAGCCTTTATGAGTAAGAGTTTTCTGTTCAGCTTGCACGACTTTTGAGAGGGGAAAAGGCAAGAGAAACGCAGTGAGAAAGAGAGAGAATGAGCATAGCTAATCCTTACAGTAATGACAGAATAATTAGCTTGCATTAGGCTACGTAATGGGTTGTAATTATATCATTTATTCTGTGTTGAGAGAATATGATATAAAGGCTGCACAATGAAGGAAGAGGAATTGAGCTCAGTGGGAAGTAGGATGGAGCATGTGTAAGAGCTCAGGCTCTTTCTATTGATTGATCCAAACATCAAACGAACCACTGGAGTAATGGGGGGGGGAGTGAAGGACAGCTAAAAGCTATTTGGAGCCTTCACTGCATAAAAGACTTGACCTGTTCCACACAGCCTACATATCAAAACCATCAAACAGCAATCAATAGACCAAAGCGGTCAACTCAACAAACCGTCACCCTACTAAAACATCAAACCCCCGGCCCAAGCGTCAGATGATAGGCTACACTCAGCTTATCCATTACCATCAGATAAAGAGGAGATAAAACACAGAGCCTAATCCTTTCATGTGTCGTGACAGCCACAGCAGCCTCCAAGGCATTCCTTCAGTCTGGCTCTCAAATAGTTTTATGGCGGAAGGCAGCCATTCAGTCCGCCAGCCAGCCAGTCAGGGCTGTTCTGGTCTGTTTGTCTTATTTCACAGTTTACACGCTGTTTTATAGGTAGTTATTATGGTCACCATGGTGATGCCATACGTTTTTATGGTCTTTTGGTCTGAGGGCAGAGAGTGTAATAAACGAAAAAACACACACACACATGAAAACAAAGACTCGCAAAACACACTCCTGCTGTGGAAAGGTCTCCTGTCCCTCCCTCCCTCCCTCTCTTCCTCCCTCCCTCCCCGCCTCCCCTCCTCCCTCTTTATCAGTCTCACCAAATGCCTATCTCCCGACTCTCTGCTTCATGTGAAACATGGAGAGGGCTAAACGTGGAATTGTCCTCTCTCATTCCACATCTGGAGCTGATCAGAGGGCCTCCTGGAAGTTGAGGCCTCTGGGCCTATTAATAACCGTACCGCTGAACTCAGGGTCAGACAGCAGTCAGCGGATGAGCCTGTGTCTACTAAACACATAGTCCCTACCCCCCCCGCCCCCCTCCTCAAGAGGACAACTCTCACTTTAAAAAAAAATAAAAGAAATAGAAAAAAAAAAAGACCCATGGCTGCAGAGCGTTGCAGTTGGGACGCTTTTAAAATTAGGGAGCTGGGACACTCCTCCAGCCCGAGCAGGAGCTCACAAATTATTCACAAGTAAACAAAAGCTTAGGGTTTGAAACCCAGTATTCGCTCGGTCGCCCTTTAAAAAATACAGCAGATACATGAGCACGTGAAAACAGCTCAGGCTTATTGCGCGGCAATTTTCTCCGCTGTTTTCCCCCAGCACGTCCAAACAAGTTCAAGTTCAAGGAGGCTAGACCTGTTAAAAGGCAACACAGATGGTGGAGTCATCATCTGCTCCACGCTAAAGGTTAGCCACCGTCAGACAGACCGGGGTCGCGCAGGGGTCCGAAAGGTCACGCACCTCTGACCCCTGGCTCCAGTCTGACAGCTGCTCGGGTCAAAGGTCAGGGGGAGGTTACGGTACCGTCTGAGGACGCCAAATGAATCTAACAGACAGGGGACTGTGTCGATTACACCGAGTTTCCCATGTTTCGGGCAGACAAAGCCGTGGACCAGTTCTGCGCTCATTAATTGTGCATCACGCAGACGCGTGTGCAGCGGTAGCGGCAGGGTGGTGGTACTTCAAGCCATTAAATGTGATTTTGGCTCAGTGAACTGAAATTAAAACAGCCGTTCGCTCCTTCAATCATTAAAAAGAAATACACAGAAGCAAAAGTTCCTCTGAAGGAGCAAAGTTCGCCAACCTACATGCACAACTAGACCAGTGAATAACACACCGGCAGTGCGCTGCAGTGAACAATTTGTTAGGCATAAACCACCCCCATCCGACTCACACACACACACACACATGCATGCACGCACCTGTGAATACAGGGTAGTTGAATCATCATAATCGGTGGTAGTTTTCTGCTGAGCCCAGCCAGCAGTCTGTGTTATTTTTAGAGGGCTGACACAGAAGCAGGCCGTCCATTTACTGTGTGAGCTGGCAGCGGGACCATCGCGCCGGCTCTGCTCCGCTTCTCAAACTACCAAAATGGGAAGGAGCTCAACATAAACACTGCAAAGGTGTGGACACTAACAGAACTGGAGTTAGCTCAGATTGAGGGGCCATTACAGTTCCATTACTTTAACATTAGGCTCCTTATAACACAAGGTGGTGTATGAAAACGTCAGGGCCCAGACGCGCATTAAACCATCACACATCTCATCGCCTTATGGGCAGCGGGACGACATGTTCGAGTTTATTCCAGGCCTTATTTTCAAAGCGAGTGGAAGGGATTTACAAGCTGAAGGAGAGACGGCACACCTTCACAGAACATGAAACACCTCTTCTTGACAAAAATCCTGCTGCAGCAAATCATAAATTCCTGAATGAAGCAGCTCATCAACCAGAGCTTCGACCATTATTTCTTGTGTTGCTATGTATTCACCGACTTTGCCTTTTCTGTGTGCCTCCAAACCGGTTTCCCTGTCCTCTTTTTTGATCCTGGTATTGTATCAAAGTTTAAAACTCTGGTGTCGTGACAACGTTACTGAATACACAAAGAGAGCAAGAGGGAGAGTGACAGAAATTGAAGTGAGAGCTGAGGCTAAAAGGTGAAGGCTGTTCACATCTGATGAGTGTGAGTGGCTCAGCCCGAAGGCCGACTATGGATCTAGCAACTCAAGCCATGACTGATATTGAAAATTACACAGAGTGAGCTATTAGCAGATAGCAAGCCAGATCATAATTCAATCCCTATGCCGTCAAAGTGCACCAATATCATAATTCAATACCACGAACCATTAGCCTGCAGCCCACCAATATCATAATTCAATCCTGAGGCCATCAGCCCATGCCAATATCATAATTCAATACTTGGGCCATTAGAACACGCCAATAGGCCTATTAGAATTCAATACCTATGGTCAATGATCTAACAGGACACTGATACAGGAGTCATGGGATGACATGGTCTGCACATAAGACTCCTCGGGCCTTATTTTAGCCCAGACTCCTTGATAACAGTGGGATAAACAACACTAAAATTAGGCAGGGCAGAGTGGTTCACCAATAGGCATGGCTCTACCAGAAGCAGGCCGGGATCCCAGCTCTCGACTCTCATGGAGGGACGCCCCCTTTTCCCCCCCCGAACAATGAGCCGATGCTCCAGACTCAGACGTGGACTCGGGCAAAGCTGTCGAAAAAGGAGTTTCGAACACTGGCCCCCACTGTGTGAGCGACTGCAGTTGGTCTAAATTATCACATTGTGGTACCTTGTGGAAACGGGACTCCGTTTCGTTTTCTGGTCCATTGCCTCTGTTTATATTTCCAAGTTAACATCTTGTTTAACTGCTTCAAAATACTGCAAATCTTATCCAGGCTCGGCGTGCTGGGTCATCAAAAATCTGCACCCCAAGAACCAATCAAAACGCCTCCGAAGGCTCAGATTTCCTCAGCTGCTTTGGGTCCAAAAGAAAGAAAAAAAGTTTCACAAAAGCTGTCATTATATTCAAAGTTATTCTCACCACACTTTTCTAAGGTTTCCTCACTTGACGCTAATGCTCATGTTCTGCGTGCGCAGGAGAAACGAGTGCGGAGCATGGAAAGTAGAGGACAGACTGATCTATTATTGAAAATAAATGACTTGAATGATTAATCCACAACTATTCGTAGGTCACGTACCTCTAAACACAGATTTCTGACCTTCATGAAGGTGTAAAAGAGCCTGGCTAAACCTCAAAGCGAGCACGCTCTTATTCTACCAGCCAACTGTGGACGAGAACAGACAGTTTCCCCCCGTTGGCAATGCAAGATTTTTTGTTTACTGAAAACCGTAGGCTTATATTACAAGCCAAACAATAGACTATACAAGATTACATCAGCCTTGGAGGCAGAGTTTCAAGGAGTACACTTTTTTTTTAACAAATATATATAAATAACCTGGGCATCATCATCAAAACGCTCAAGTGGAAGCAGCCGGCGTAGTCCAAAGTGAGCCTGGAGAGAAGTGTCCAGTCATTGAAGCCCAAGCTCTCTGTGCTGGAATACAGAGCAGCAGAATAATGGATGCTTCTGTCATGAGATACACTGAAACTCTATGATGCTGTAGGTGAGAGAGCCTCCAAGTGGGTCTGTAAATAATGCCTGCCACTTGAAAATAGGTCTCCTGAAACTGCCCCCTGTGCTCTTGTTGCCGGGACAAAGTTTTGTCTGTGCAGTCACACTGCTGCATTTCAGCGTTACGAGGTGGGAAATATGAAGGAAATTGGATTAAAATATAAATTTCAGTCACACTTTCATGCACAATTGGGTTTTTCTGAAGATTACAAACACTAATGAGGAGCATTGTGGTATTTTCGCAAGAGACGCTGGTGATCCAGGCCGGGCACACACTGCAGCCTGTTTACTACACCACAGCTGACGCAAATTAAAGAGATTTTATTTAGGTATTGATTGAGTAAGCCCAGAGCAAAAATATAACCTTAAAAATATTGGTCCAGACGTTTTTATGGCTTCTTCATCAGGTTTAACTCGTGGGCTGAGGCTGGAACTCTCGGTGTGTTTGAGAGTAGGAGGAAAGAGAATAAACCAAAGGAAAAAGTTGGGAGGGTTAGGTGTAAGCAGTGCAAACACTGACAGAAACCAGGCGTGGAGGATTCACACGGGGCCGCAAGGCCCCCGGAGTATTCTGTCAGGCCCACGACTGTCCGGCGGCAGGGGTTTCAACCGTCTCTGATCGGTTTCTAAAGCTGGGATGATTAGTTTAGATCGAAAGATCGACCTGATCACCTGGATTAACACCTCGCACTGGTGTCTCTGTGGTGCAGGTTAGTCTGGTCTCATCAGTTACACAACCTAGTAAAACAGCTACCAGCAAATTCCTCTGTATTGTTATCCTTGCACTGAGAATTCACTGACAACTCTTACAACTACTGCTGCAGATCGATTTTGATTATTTTAGTTGTTAAAATCTTCACGTAACAACAAAACGCTATAACAGAGTTACATCTGAGGATATTTTAGTTTGCTCGCCTAACAGAACAAACATCCATACGTGATATTTTTAGATAAAAAGTTGGGGTTTTGTGCAGGAAACGTATCCGTTGGTGGCACATAAAGTCTGCATTAAGAGCTGCTGACTCCATCTGTTTGGGCACCCCTATTTTTAGACTTCTGTTAAGTGCTTCTTATCCTTTGTTCAAACACCAGACAACACTGGTCAAAAATGTCTTTTTTTTTTGGTGAAATTTCTGATATCGGACTTTCACGGTTTTAATCATTTCATTCAAACGAATCAAGCTCGGAGTCCAGTACAGACACTGAAGAAACGGGCCGGGCACAGAGAGAAGAGGAGAGCGAGCTCAGAGTGTGACGTTACACTAAATCACTGAAGAGTCTGAGTCGGAGTGCGGGGGCCCTCCTCTGAGAATTAACCGCTGATAAGGTGGATGAAGAGGAGAAGTTTTTTTCCTCCTTCTTCTTCTTCTCTGGGATTTTTTTTCTGAGAGCTGCACATTCCTCCCAGCCCCACGGAGTCTGTCGCTCAGAGGGATACACTAGAAAGTAGGATGACATAGCCCCGACCAAAGTAGACCGAGGGCAGACCAAAGACCTGACATGCACTCGTCCCTCGCTCTGACTCATGCTTAGTCGCTCACCACCCACCGACACACAGTGAAACCCTCAGTCCCAGTGCCAGGTTTTGTCACTGGGCAGAGAAGCGCTTGGCTACAGTAAAAGCATGACGTGATGCCCCCTTCCTCCATGCTCCCCCAGCCTGTGCAGCAACAGAGGGGTAAAAATATCCCACCAGCCAGTTCAGACAACCAGCTCATAAATTAACACTAAAACTCCTACAGACAACAGCGGGCCGCTCGCTGAGAGACTCCGGGCGCTCAGGTTGCCACTGACCACAGCTCCGGGATCCACTTACAAAACTCTTTTCCTAAATTTACCCATTAGGAGGCGGTGAATGAGGACGGGGCCGTAGATCGGTTTTCATCTCAGTCACTAGCATAGTGAACTATTTTTCAAAATTGCCCTGGGGCTGCGTTGTTCCAGGAAATGTTATGAGGTGAGATGTAGGCTATTAAGGCCTAAATTGGGAATTGTGTATAACAGAAAGGTCTGTTCTTAATTTTCCTCAAGTTTACACAGAAAATATAAGCTTTTTAGGCTCAGGCTCTGGTACGTCTTATTAAGGCCCTTTTTTTTTTTTTTTTTTTTCTTCTGCCCCGTAATGAAGCGCAATCTCTCGTCACTCCCGAGCAGAAACACAATGTTCCAGCAAACTGCTTGACTGGGTCAGGAAAAAAAAAAAAAAAGGAAAGAAAGAAAAAAAGAAAAAACAACAGGAAAGAAGAGTGATGATCCCCTCTAAAGAAACTCAACTCTGTAATGGACGGACAGGGATTACAGACGTTAAAACCTCCTCCATCTGTAATTCACTGTCACCCTGCCATCATCTCTGAATCACTGATCCATTTTGCAAGTGTGCGAGACCTTGCTAAAAGCATCACTGTTGCACCCATTTGTGTTTGTAGTGGCGGCTGAGGCTGTGGCGGCGGCGGCGGAGGGGAGTGGGGAGTAGTGGAGGTGGAAAAAAAAAAGAGAGAGAGAGAGAGAGAGAGAGAGAAGCATGCAGAAAAGACAAGTTAACAGCTCGCTGTGCTGTTTCAAAGCACTCTCTGTCCTGTAACAACCACCTAGCTAGTTTCTCACACAGGGCATGGGACACGCTGATCAAATAGGATTTTAATGAACATCAGCAGTCGGAGCCTGAGGAATAGACGCTATGATGGCTTAAAGCTACTGACATCTAGGTTGGGTTGGATTTTCATCATCAAACGAAACAAAAAAGAAAACATTCCTTTGCCGGTGTGCCTCTCTCTCCCACTCTCTCTCCCTCTCTCTCTCTCTCTCTCTCTCTCTCTGTCCGTCTCTCTCGCTTTCTCGCAGACAGACAACACAGACTGTAAGTGCAAACTGTCCACTCGATCACAAGGAAGAGGCAAATGAAAAGGCCGACGAGGCCTCCGTGTGTAGACTGTGATCATATCATACTGACCCAACATTATACTCAGAAACCGGATAAGGAAGAGGGGGAGAAAAAAAAAAGGTTCTTCTCCGAAGGCTTTCCTCTAGGAGCCTCTCAGTGGGAGGGAGAGTAAATAAGATGTCATCAATAATAGACAGTGAATGTTCTGAGCAGTTCTGCACACACATACACACACACACACACTAGACACACACACACAAGCTCCGACTGATTCCTATCCTGCAGACAGGCCTGCCAACCGCCAGGCTTTTTGCACACGCTCAGATTCACTGTCCTGACTAATCGCTTGTGATAGGGGCCTTTGCCATAATTACCCAGGGCCTTATCACAAACTTATGCGATGCATTTTTCATGTCCTGGCTGCTGGCAGTGCCTTCACTGTCCGCGCTGGCAGTCAATCTACGAAAAAGACTGATCTCAGACAAATTCTTACACACACACATACAGCCATCCGAACGGGTGAAAGCAGGGTGAAGGGCCAAGGGAAGAGGGAGGAAAAAAAAAATTTAAAAAGGAGAAGGGGGGGTGAAAGATGACGGAGGGGAGGGGGGGCAGGCAGGCAAGGCAGGAAGGGGGTGGGAGATAGATAGTGAGCAAAGAAAAGAGAAAGCAGTCTCAAATTTTTTACATAATGCATGAACAAGGGGGCACGAGTAGGAGGACCAAACAGGATCAAATAAATAGGAGAAGTGAAGCCTTGATGATGTGGCATAAGTGCGACACAAAGCCCCGCTGGGGGGAGACTAGTTCACTGTCCTTTTGTCTCACCCCAGTCACAGGGGCATCATGACCTAAATAAAAAGTTTAAATCCCAGGCCTGAGCAATTTACAAAATAATGTATGAACAATTAGATGGTAGTGTGTGTGTGGAGGGGGGGGTAAAGGGAAGGTTGGGGTAGGGGGGTGGTGGGGGGGTGTTGAGTCTAGCCTACATAATGCAATCTTATGGTAATGACCGTGGCGTAATATTCATAAATTGTGATTTGAAATTCAGCAATGCACGTTAAATGCCAGGGGGAAACACAACAGTGCCATTGTCTGCATGTCTTGTGATAGGTCAAACACGCTCTAATATACACAGAGCCATATTCACACACACACACACACACACACACACATACACAGTGAATAGGCCCAATATTTCCCCCCCTCATATCCTTCTTCTTCTTCTCCTATGTTATAGATCTCTCCTCTTCCTCCTCTTCTCTTGGCTGAGATTAGTAGAGTGAGCTGACGTGGGGGGGGGGCATATCTTAGAGTTCATCGCAATCAACAAGGTCACCATCTTAACATATTTATATAGAAATCTCTATACAGACAGAGAGAGAGAGAGAGAGAGGGAGGAGGTGTTTTCATTTTATTATTATTACTGCACGAAAAGGCAACCGACGTCCTGTCCCGTCCACTTCCACAGACGTGGCAAGAAAAGAGAAAACCTCTCTCCGTGTGTAATCACCGTCAAGAGAAACGGAGAAAAAACGACCAAAAACACACGACAATCCCTCCATCCCGTTGAGATTCTGTGTAAAACAACGTCAGAGGGGGAAAAGCTCCCCTTTTTTATATAGCCGCTAATGTTTCTCCCCCCTCATGCTCAGTCGCGTTGGAATAAAACTTATTTTTTTGGTAAAGGAGGGAATTAAAAAAAACACACACACACAACACAACGCGGAGAAGAAGCTGTTGTGTCTTGGTGTCACCACAGCGCCACCGTATAATGAGCCGCACTTCTCCCCCAAATTATCCAACCTCACAGCGGCTAAACCGTCGGGCTAACTACGGCTACGGTAAAAGTTGAACAACACGTATTAAAAAGACGAACAACCGGGCAGATTTCTACCCATAACCCTCCGGTTGTTTGGCTCCTATTTGAGGCTTTTCCCCCCCTTTCGGCGTCGCCCCGGCCGCTGCCCGGTTGCTGCGGTGTCCGATCGATGTTGAATTGAACAAAGAGGATCAATTTCTGATCAGCGAGAGAGCCACTTTCATCAATGTGAGGGAGAGCTCTTCAATGCTCTCCCCCCGCAAAAAACACCTACGAGGCGACGGCCGGAGGGGCACAAAACACCGCGGCCGAGAGAGCGGACACGGCCGAACAGGAGAGAGGGCGAGTCGGCGGAGAGAGAGGCTGCACTGACCTGTAGTTGTTGTAAGTCAAAGCGCTTCCAATATTGAAACATCGATCCTGCATTGGCCGCCATCTTGAGACATATTGAGACAGGAATGAGATGCTGATAGAGAGCACGGGGGTTGGAGTTCAGTGGAGAGGAGCGAGCCGGCTGCAAAACCCGGACTGGATCGCTGAGACTGCCTGTTTGCGTCCGCAGCTGGAGTACGGACCGGAGTCTCCGAGCTGGAGTGTTGCCTTAATAACGCCATTATAATTACTTAAATAGCTTTTTATCAACATTCAGATATTACAGGTAAATAAGCGAGCTGGCGTTAAATTACTTGCTTTGGAATACGCCAAAAAATTGTGAAACTGTGAGTGTGTGTGTGATTGTGTTGTGGGAATCGTGCGAGATCACATAGTGATGATGATTATAATAATAATAATACCAGGAGGCTACTTGGAATCCATGTCTAAAAGGGGGAAAAGAAAAGGAAATCACACCAGGGAGCATTCTGCGAGTGTGTTGGACTGGGTAAGACGATCATAAACGTCCACAAACAGATTCTACTCTTATCCTATTTTGTATAACATACTTATTACAGTTTTTAACACTGTCTTTTACAAAGATTCATTGTGGCAGACGAATATACAAAATCCCCCTGATTGAGATCAATAAAGTTAATTTACCATTCACCTCTAAAAGTAGCACCGAAGGCACATACAGCATAGAATTGTGCCTGCTGACATCCACCTTTCCTGTTTTCTATATGTCACCAATGCAATAGCTGTATAACTTACTATGGAAACTATTAAAAGTATATCTGATTCTGATGACCACAGTATACAATATACATTTTCTTCTGAATATGTTTTACATTCACTTCTGCAATTATTGCGATTACTTGCTTTTCCTCAAGGATATTTTGTTGTGTTGCCATATAAAAAGAAAGTGTGTTTATTTTAACTTATGGTGCTGTAACCTAAAACCCGAATTTCCCAAAGAGAACCTCCCCAAGGGACCAATAAAGTTTTCGTCTGTCGGTCTGTCATCTGAACACTGAGCTGTATGATCAGAAGCATTACACATGCAGTGCAATGTAAATTCTGTTTCTCTCACTGTTATTTGCATATTTTGAATATTCTGTGTACCAACCATAAGCGTACGGTTGTCTTGCAAACTTATGTCACTGTCCTTGTCGCTGTTTTCTGTTTTCTCTTATGCACATATTTCGTCATTTATTTGTTAGATGTTTAAATTAATTCTCTTGAAACTGCGTGCTTACATCGGTCTCTGTTTTTCAGTAAAAGTACACAAATGTAATAATAAAACCTTCATTTAGGCCATCTTATTTACATAGTTTGCCATGTGTTAATTTGTTTCTGGGCTACTACAGTTGAAGGCTTTTGTCGCGCAGCAAATGTCCATGAAGGTCAGTGAAGGGATAAAAAAAACAAATGCAATCTAAATTTAAATAAAATTGAATTAATCGTGACTACTGAAAATAGATGCCAGGGTGAAGCGTCTGTTCAAATAGTTTAAAGAAGACAATCGGCAGTAATCGGTGGAGAGAATGAACTGCAACAGTTTGAGTTCCAGGTTGCATGTTTCATTTTATTCATTTATAAAAGGGTGCTTTTGTTGTGCAAATTGGCAACAGAGCTGGGGCTGCTGAGGACCTGCTGAACTTGGCCATTTAAGAATGGGTAAAAGATGGAGTGGACTCACTCACACTTGGCACAAGGTGTCTCCAAGTTTGAGATATCCTCAGTGTCTCAGAGACAGCAAGCCTGACACCGTCGTGCGTGGGATTTCTCCTCCTCCTGCACGCACGTTCATCAGATCACTTGTCCAAATAATTGTGGTGTTTTGTTTTTTTGTTCAATCCAGTCCCTGCAGCCGCAGCAGGGCGGCCCAGCGGTCAGGCTGTCACAGTGTGTGTACATACAGTGTCTGCTTGAAGTGACCTTGAGCAACACGCTGAACCCTGGCTGCTCCTGAGGCGTCACTCCTGCCGGCCGTGTCATCTGACCCCCTCCGCTCGTGGATATGCAAAGAATTTCTAATTACCTCTGTATGTATGGCGTGCCCTAAATTCCCCTGTCTGGCCGCGCACCTTTAAACACATCACACCTCGGCTGCGAGCCTCCAGTTGCTGTGCAAAACAGCAGCAGCAGCTCGGGCTTTATCAGGGCAGCACATCTGCGGCGCCTTCGTTTTCAACCTTTTTGTGGGTTTCCTTATTTGACTTGAAGAAAATCCACGCCTGCATTCTCACTTCAGAGGAGGTTTTTTTTTCCCCCTTCTCCTTTTTGTCGGGAAAGTTCGCTGCCTGTAACAAAAATAATTTAGGTTTATTTTTTTCCTCCTAAATCATTTTCGTTTCTTTACAGCCGACACACTTTAATTGCGTTCACTAAAAATAACACAAGAATTTGCCATAGATAATAACACCTCTTTCAGCGGATTTGCGTGGATACAAAGGTGGGCATTTTTGTGCTTTGAATTAGCTCAACTTTCAGGTCATTACTTGATTTGATTTGAAGCTGTTTGTGTGTCCCTCCTTCTGCACTGTGAATGGTGCTCAGTGCTCGACTGATCAGTAGCTTCAATTGCTTTGCCTTATTTTATACCGCACTTATGGACATAATACAGCGAATTAAAGGCCTACTCGACTTTGGCCATGACACCCTGTCACATGCTTTCAATGTAATGTACTAAACTGCAGCCTATGCAATAAATAGGAGCTGCTGCTTCAGAAGATTTACTGTGAGAAACAACATAAGAGCGGCATGATTCGTGTTACTGTCAAAGTCAATTACTCAGTCTTTATTTTTCATCTTTTTTTCAAAGCACGTCTACACAGGGATGTACACAGCGAATACTTTCTAGACAAAATGCGGCATATGAATCAATAAATCCTGTGCTTAATCCCCTTGCTGTGTCGCCTTCCCACCATGTTAATCGGAGTTTCCTTGGCCTGGCCTGCGTGCCTTGTGATGCTACCTACCACTAAGCTAAACCAGAAATACAGGTCCGAGATAATCCGTACCAGTTTAATAGCTTTGCGGTGTGGCCATTATGCTGCGTCCGCATGGTTTTGTCTTACTCGCACACAAAGAAAACACACAGCTAAAGGTTATGCCTGTGACATTTCTAAGAAACAATAGCTGATAGTTGTTCAAAGTGGAAGAAACCACAAAGTGAAATTGCGTCCTTGAAAATATAATCCAACTTCATTGAACATGAAATAATCTGGATGTATATATTAAAAAGCATTAAAGAATTATGTAATTTATTAATATTTATGATTTATTATGTCATACACTTACAAGGGCCTAACATACAAGACCTCAATAATATCCTATCCAGTTTTGGTTTTAGACCAAACATGATGTCACATCTATCTAACATCCCACTGCAAACCAAACCCATTTCATACAACATATTTATACAAATGTTCCCTTTCTTCAGCTTTACATCCCAGATTTTAAAAGAAAGCATCACAAATGTTACAAAGTGCAGCATTTAAATGTCATGAACATCGTGAAGAGCCGTAAAATACGAAATGGATTTTCATCTTTGATCCCACCTGAAGCCAAAACAAACAAAATATCTCCGTCTACTCTGCGTAGTCGGCTTCTGAGGACGGCCCGTAAATTACCCGAGCTCAGAGACGTTAGACGTTTAATTCTGCTTCACACAAAAGCTCTATCAAATAAACTCCTGCTCCGGCTCTCCCTGGAGTATAGATGCAAAAGAGTGCATTAATTATCTGAATGCAAACACCGCCATCGACGTTAGAAACCAGTTGCTTCTCTGCTGCCCGGCGCTCTCCTCAGTCTCTCTGAATTTCAGTCCTCCGTGAGGATTTGACTGGAGCTTCGCGAGGCTCTGCACTACTTTGAAGCGGCAGGGGGTGCAGACAGTAAGTCAGAACAAGTGAGCGTCTGAGTTATCAATCCACCTACAAATTATCGTGTTCCTGCTACAGAGACTCATGCACGTCTGGTATGAATGACTCGAGAGGGGTTTTTCTTTCCTCCTCGCTTGTCTTTTTATTACACTCAATGGTGAAATTATAGAGGAGGGAGAAAACAACGTAAATTGTTCTTGACAAGGACAGCAGGAGGAACATGTTGGGGCCCACAGATTTAGCCTCTAAAAAGCCTCATCAGTTCATGTACGTTTGGTTTAGAGCTTAAATGTGGAGAAATAAGCCCACATTCTTTGTGTCAGCGCCATTATACCAGCAGATCTTATACTCTGACGGAGCTACGGGGTATAAAATAAAAGTCTCTCTGTCCTTTAGCTTCCCCACTTTCTCTGTTTGTGTCCCTTTTTTCCTCCTGCTCATTGACTCTGCCTGCAAGGTGCTTTTAGCGGGCCTTGTGTGGCCGGGTTAGAGATGGATGTGTGGCCCTTGGGAGCCGCAGGCAGAGAGCAACACTGATCATGTCAGACAGGCTGGGGAGGCTGCATAAGATCATCATCACCCAGCAGTGGAGTGAATCGCCGCAGTGGCACTTTCACACAACCTCTGACCTATGTGGTAACCTCTGAGGTCATGATCAAGGTCAGGGGTCAGTCAGGGCCTCTGTGATCAGGGAGCTCGCAGGCCCCTCCCTCCTCTCCCTCCACTTTTCACTCTCGACGTTCTTTTCCCTACATTTTTTCCTTTTTTGTTCTCCTTGCACTCTCTCCCTCCCTCATCCTCTATCTGTTTGTCTATCGCTCACACTCTCCTTTACCGGCCGGGACCAATTGAGACATCCCATCCCCCGGGAGTGCAAAAAGGAAAGCAAGAGAAAAATCAATAGGGAAGATGAGTGAAGACCTGGGGGTCCCATCAAAAACTGAATGCTTCTCTCTGTGCTGGCATGATTCACACAAACACATACAGATAGACAGAGGTATTACCTCTGACAAACAGGGGGGCGGACGTAAACACGGGCTGGGGAGATGTGGAGAACAGGAGAGAAAGCTGTCTCCAAATACGTCAGGTTGTGTGTGTTCCACTAATAGCAACAACAACGAGTCCTTCAGAGATGGTCAACATTGTCCATACATGACCTGAGACGCTCCTGCGTGTCCGCTCCTCCGTCTGAAATGATATCGATCCCCTCGCACAGATTTCAAGGTCTGTAACAGCGAATTGAAAGAGCTTAATGACAAAAAGGAAACTTATTGTCTAGCGCGACTTGGGAGAGGAAAAGCGAGGCGAGCAGAAATGCCAAGCTTTGCGTGTCAGCCCCGCCGTAACAGGAGCCGAACAAAATGTCAGCATATCACCAATCAGTGTGACTTTAATTATAGCGCAATCCGAGGAACATTTGCATGGTTTGTGCCTCTTGGAAACAGAGACTTAAGGAAGGCAGACCAAAAAAAAAGTCAAGGCTGTGTGTCATTTCCTCACCTCAGCTATTTCTGAGAAGTGACACGCATCTGTGTGTCTGTGACGTGGAGCGTCGCCGTGTATCCATAACTTATGAGTTTGCTGTGTTCCTCCTCCCAACTCAGGATAACCCCGGGCAGGACATTAAATGATTGGCTGAAAATAGAAGTGTTCCGATGAAAGGAGGGATAAATAATGCAAAGAGAATACAAAACCTCTTATGGGGATAACTAGTCAGACGCACACGCACGCACGCAGACACACAACGATGGCTTTTTTTTTCCTTCTTCTTCTTCTTCTTTTTTTTTTCTCCCCCCCTCTCCTCTCCACGGTGAAGAAAAGTGAATGGATGTAACAGGAAGGAGGAGGGCCCAGCGGAGACACACATGCTTCTTGCTTCATCTCCTCCCACTCCTCCTCGTCTGCCATTTTTTTCCACTCACAGTCAGACTTCATGACATAGTCTGCGTCTGTGGGGAGGAATAATGTTGTCCCAGTCACGCCGTGTTTTTCCTGCCCACTAGAGATCAGACACAACACACAGAGCAGGATTTACAACCCCGCCGCCTCATCATTTTTTCATTAGTTTTGATCACAGCGCCTTTCGACCTGGACCGGACGATCCTTTCGGCGCAGACAGTAATGTGTCAGTGCATTTTAATTCCCGGATTTGTTTAGGTTAGATCACCAAATTAAAACAATGAGTCATTTATCAAGATTTCTGGTTGGAGGGTGCTGCTGTTCCGGGGGTCATGTCTGATAAATAAAACATTGGAAGACAAACCTTTTCAAAGCCTCGCTGCCGCCTGCCTAATTTCCAGCTGAAATGTTTATTCATTGACCGGATTAAACATGCATGTTTGGAGAGAAAGCCTTAATGTCAGCACACAGCCAGTACAAGGCTGCACAGGACGCCCGGCGGAGCAGCTTTCTGCTTGTGTAGGGAGACACCCAGTGGCGAGAGGCATGTGTAGCTCAGACAGAGGGCTGGGGTTTGTAAGATCTGTATTTTATCACTCTATGGTAAAGATACATCTCAGATTGAGCCATAAAGCCTAAGTAATTGCCAAGTAAATGACTGATTATGAGTTGGTTTGCTAGTATTGTCAATTCCCCTCATGCTAGTCCGTTTTGACCCCCCGGGGCCTCCATGCAACTAGATCACATCATTTTAACTGTATTAATACAACCACTGTGATTTCTGAACATGCAGCATTTACAGTTTTGCACATTGTAGTTTTTGCAGATGTGTCGCTGCCTCTTTCTTGTGCACCAATAGACATAGATAACAGATCTAGACATAGATCATATCCCGGGCACCATATACTTTGCACTCCTGCATTGATTACCTGCTAACCCTCAAGGATACTCTTTCCTATTGTTTTGTAAAAGAACAGCCAGTCAGAAACTGAAGACGCCTCTTGGATGAGAGCTGAAACATCCTGTTACTACCTCTTTCACACGGTCTGGAACTTGTTTGCACTAATACATATAAATCTTCCGCATTTGGTGTTTGCACGCTGACATGATTGCTTGCTATCATTAAAGGATATACTGTCCTATCGCTCTGCAAATGGCGTGTTTTCTTTTTCCAAAATGTGGCGTTGTAACCTGGAACATAACTGTCCCCAAGGGAGAAGCCCGAAAGGGATCAATAGCTTCTAACTACGCACTTCTAGACAAAACCAGGAAGCTCCAGCTCACATTAAAACTGTGTCCTGCTCTTGAGAAAATGACCCCTGCTTATTGCATCAGTAGGTTGCCGCACCCTGGCCCAAAGGTGTTTACCCAACCTAAAAGAGCATGGCTGACCGGCAGGCCTCACAAAAGCCCCATTCAGGAACAGGAACCCGGAGCAAAGGGGGCTGCCACGTCAAAACCAAGCCATGAGGCGGTGTGTGACTCTGTTTGGACTGAGAGGCCAGTGTGATATTACCCAAGCACCTTATGTGGCACACAGGTGGGACAATGCCCGGAGGAACTTGTCGAACCAGTGGCGAGCTCACTTTCAACACTCTTTATCTCACCTGAAACAATAAAAGCGTGTAACGTGGACAATGAGGTGTGTCAACACAAGCAGAGGAGTAGGTGACTTTTAGAGCCGAGCCCACTCAGGAGCGAGCAGCTGGTGAGTGTGTTGCGGCTTTTACTTCTTTGACCGTCCGTTCTACTACCTAACCGTCTGTTTACGTCCTCAGAAGTTAGCTTTCTGAAATGAGTGGAGTGAAAAGGAGAACTGCTGATTCCTGCGGCTGATTTCTGCTTCTTCTTTTTCTTTTTTTTTTTTACATGTCATAACACTGGAGAGTTTACCAATAGCCTGCGTCTTTCCAGGAACAATAAAAGTGGATAATACCTGGTAAAAAGGTGTGCCAGCACCTCTGATAGGTGAATTTTACAACTGGTCAAGAAAATCCCATGCAGGGCAATGTCAGACCAGACTGGAGGCTCATCAGAACCTGTCTGTACTAGAAATTCTATGACTTCAATTAAGACTCATTTTAGCGTCAGCTTCTTAAAAAAAAAAGAAGAAGCTTGACGCACTAGCATAGTGCACTTAAAGACTCTTTGTCTCACCTGGAACAATGAGGTGTGTCCCCACCTGCCAGACGTATAGCTGACTTAAAGGAATCCTATATAGGAGCAAACAGGTGAGTGATGGATCGTGACTGGAGAAGTTCAGCTCGGAGACGTGTTGGCCAACTTTTGTTTCCTAGAATTAATAAAGACTTTCTTTTTTTTTTTTTAGCTCAGTTCAGCTCCAGGCAGACTAATGGAGAGTTTACCTCCAGCACTGTTTGTCAATGTCAACCAGAACAATAAAAGTGTGTCATGTGGGGACATTAAGGTGTATCAGTACATGTCAGCACATGAGTAGGTGATTTACAGAGCTGGTCCAGGAAGCCCTGCGTACAGGCTCAAGCAGTTGGGAGAGTGACTGTTTTTATTTTTATTTTTTGACTTTTTGTCTATTTCTGTCCTCAGGGTAAAGCTGGACTGGGGACTGGAGCTGCAACAGAGATCTATTCATCACCAACCCCAGTTTCCTCGAATGTTTTCAGTCCTGTCCAGCTTGTTTTGAGCCGGTCACAGCACAGTGGAGAATCCCCCTCCAACTCCATTTATTTACCCTCTATCTCACCTGCAACGGTCTCGGGAGTGTGATGTGGGATTTTAAGGTGTGTCAGCACATGCCACAGGAATAGGTGACTGTTTCTTTTTTTTTTTCCTCGGGAGAGGGACAAGTTTCGCTGGATGGTTGTGAGAAGCAGCAGCGGGAGCGACAAGTTTCTCCGCAGCTCGGAGCAGGTGAGGTCCGTCGATGGGAGCGTGGGCTCAGTGCCGGGCGGCGGGGAAGTGTTGCGCTGTCCCCATGAAGAGACCCTGCTCCCGGGTTTGCCTGGTCTCTGTCGCGCTCCTGCTGGTCCTCCGGGTCTACGTCGTCTACCTGTCCGAGTCTCTGCCCCTGCTTCCGGAGCCACCTGTGCAGAACCAGACGGTGCTCGTCCTCATCTGGTACCCCCCTTTCGATAACTACCGGAAGCTCCCGGACTGCCTGAGCCTCTACCGCGTCCCCGGGTGCGTGCTCACCTACGACGACCTCGCGTACCCGCACGCGGACGCGGTCATCGTCCACCACCGGGAAATCTCCATCGGGGAAGCGGACCTGCCTCCGGAACCGCGACCCAGCACGCAGAAGTGGATATGGATGAACCACGAGTCCCCGGCGCACACCCCGAGGCTATGGTACATGGAGGGTCGGTTCAACCTCACCTTGAGCTACCGGACCGACTCCGACATTTTCGTGCCCTACGGGTACCTGGTCCCGCGGGTTTCCCGTATCCCGGGGGCACAGCCTTTAATCACACCCAGCGATAAAGCTCTGCTGCGACCCCGCCTCCTGGCCTGGGTTATCAGCAACTGGTCCGAGTCGCACGCCCGGGTCTCCTTCTTCTACAAGCTGCGTCGGTACCTGCGGGTGGACGTGTTCGGCGAGGCCGGGATGCCTCTGCCTAAGGACTCGGAGGGGCAGAACGTGGTCCGGCTGGTGGAGAAGTACCAGTTCTACCTGGCCCTGGAGAACTCGCAGTACACCGACTACATCACGGAGAAGCTGTGGAACGCGCTGGTGGCCGGCGCCGTCCCCGTGGTCCTGGGTCCTTCGCGCCAAAGCTACGAGCGCTTCCTTCCCGCCGAGGCGTTCATCCACGTGGACGACTTCCCCACGGTGCGCGCGCTGGCCCGGTACCTGCTGCAGCTGAGGCGGAACCCGGCCAAGCTGAGGAAGCACCTGGCCTGGAGGGACAAGTATAGCGTGCATCAACCTACTTTCTGGGACGAGCACTACTGCACGGCCTGCAGGGCGGTGAGGAAGAACCTGGGCCGGACTAGTGTGGTCACAGACCTCACAGGGTGGTTCTTCTCCTGAAAGTCATCATGGAATCACCTGGGTCCAGTGCGCCCAGTATGCACTCACAATGACAGAAGCAGACTGGACTGTTATTGGAAACTGCTGTCAGAGTTGATACCAGAGATTTATTTATCACCAACAGATTGTTTCCTGGAATCTATGTGAATCGGTTCTATGCAGCTGTATTTAAAGAGGTGCCAATTCATAACTCTGTTATCGGAGCTGGTCCAAAACATCTGCCGTAAGAGCGAGCAGTTGGTGTTCAGTTTATGATTCTGTCCCTCCACTGTTGTCTAAGTGAGGAAAGCTGCAAGGAAAAGTCAGAGTTGCCAACAGGGATCTATTTATCACCAACTCATTGTTCCCTTGAATCTATATGAGTTTTATAAAGAATGATCCAGTTCTATGCAACTTTATTTAAAGAGCTATCAATGTATGTATGTATATGTCTTATCAAAGCTGGTCCAGAACAGCAATTTGGAGTTCACTTTATGATTATGTCCCAACACTGTAGTCTGTTTCCGTCCCTAGAAGTTGGACTGGAGTGGACCTGAGGCTGCTGTCAGGGGTGACAACAGAGATCTATTCATCACCCACTGATTGTTCTCTAGAATCTGAAATCTGACAACCAGAGCCCAGAAATTCCCACACAGGAGTAAGGCTTTGTCCTGATTAAGCCGATGGTTTTCAGCTTTTTCATATGTCTGTCCTCCAGGTAAAGCTGGACTCGAGTCTGTTAGAGTCTGACTTAAACATAGAATTATTTTGGCTCTGTTGAGTGAATTTCAGCCAGAATGGCACTTTAATCTCAGGCCTGATCCGCATTGAACTCTAGGAGCAGAACCTCACCCACTGCTTTAACGTTTTGACTCTGTCCCTCCACTGAAGTGTGTTTCAGACTGGAATGGTGAACGGGTTGGTTCTGGCTTTTATGAAAACTCAAAGCACTTTGCGGTCTACGTGGTCCATCTCCTTAACCAGTAACTTTTAACCGTTTGCACAAAGGTGACGCAGCATTGGGAGTGATCGAACCACGGACCGTCTGATCCATGGATGACCGTGCTGCCCCCGAGCCACAGTTTCTTTGGAGTGTAAGAGAGTTTACAACTGAGATCTATCCATCACAGACTGATGGCCTATTAAATTCAGCGACTTTAATGGAGAATGATTTTGATTCGCTTCAGTTCATTTCAGTCTCAAAGTGCCAAATCGACACTTGGCATTTGGAGCTGTTGTGCATTTAACTCTTCATGAAACTTTGGTACAGAAACAGCCCAACAAATCGCAGTTGGCAGGTGATGGTTTTTAACCCTTTGCTTCTGTCCTACCACTATTGTCCGTTTCCATCCGTCACAGTTGATCCGGGCTGATTAGGAAAGCTGCTGTCTGAGTTTACAACAGAAATCTAGACTGTAAAATGATTTATTATCCAAGTCAGTTCAATTAAGCTTTAAAGTGCCAAAATGACACGTCATCTTAGAGCTGCTCTGCACTTAACCCTTTACGAAACCTGAATGATGAATAAATAAATGAATAAATAAAGAAACAAATGGTGCCCAGTAAAAGCCAGAGAGTAGCGAGGCGCTTTAGCCTGATTGTGCTGATGGGCTGTGCTGTCGTCTATTTGCGTCCTCAGAGTAAAGTTATTTTTGCTGCTGACTTGTTTTTTTTCCCCTTTTTTTTGTGTGCTGAATTAAAAGGCAGTAATTTAATTGTCTTCCGAGTCTGGATTTATTTTTAGCGAGCGTAATGGTGAGCTCCTGGGATAGCGCTGCTGCCACACGGCCTGAGGGACCCGGGTACAACTCTGGATGTTTTCTTGTCTCAGGCTCAGAAACATGCATGTTCAGGCCAGTCAGAGACGCCACGTTGGCCTCAGGTATAGGACTGACTGGTGTATGTGTGTGTGTGTGTGTGTGTGTGTGCTCTGTGACCTGCTCTTTTGTGTGTTCCCTACCAGCAGACCCATGCAAAACATGTTAAAAAAAATGTTAAGCCACAAGTAGTAATATGGCCTGCTATTTTTCGGTGTGTCTGTCAGGCTTTCTGTAGTTTGCATTGCAAAGTCAGCAGGCGTCGGTGCATCCGAACATGTGAGGCGGCTCATAACAGTTCAAGGACCAAAGTTTATAGTTGCCCGCTGTAGCGTGTTGCTAGCTGTACTACAGTGCTAACAACAACAGCTCGCTAACAGAGGAGGGAGTGGTGGGGAGGATAGCAGCCGGCGAGTACTATGTCACACACGTTTTGTATCTTTGCAAAGCGAGTTTCAAGGCATGTTAAAATGCAAATGATTATCAAGGGCAGATACTGACATGTGTGTTCAAAGGGAGTGTGCGTGTAACGCTCTGTTTGTGTTTGACTGTTGTGCATCTCAGGCCTTTAGTGCCTTATTTACAAAAGATGCCCATCCCATACACACCTACATACTCTGGCCGGTCAATCCATGTTGCTGCTTGGTCACACCCAGACCAGGGGTTGTTGCAAAGCAAGTTTACAAGCAAGCCCTCCCATCCTGTTGTGTCAGCTTTATTTTCTAATGGCAATAAAGCCCTGGACACGTGTGCCTGTTTAGATAGGGGGGGGGAAAAAGAAAAAGGCTCCAGGAGTCATTTGATAGGAATCAGAGGCCGTGATGTGGATCATTTAAATTTACACCTCCCCGTTAGTGCCCCGACAGAGAATTAACACTTTACGCCGTCAGATGAGATATTTCCTGCAGGCACGGGGGCAGTAATGAGCCGATGCCTCCACAGCTGTTGGAACCACTGACGTCTATCAGCAGTAATTCTTTCAGACGGGCCAGAACTGCCAGACCCCTCATCCCTGTCATAATCCCGTTCGTGCACATGAGACAAATATTAGCATATCTGGTTGCTTCAAGAAGGGTCACTTCAAGGGATTATAGGCAGCGTCGGGAGGCATGCTTCTGAAATGTACTGATTACATGTTCTCAAATGTAATCTGTAATATATTCCCTTGGATTACTCGAGTAAGGTAACGTGTTTGGAATATTTACTTCAAAATCGCTTACCTGAGCGTTTATATGGGACACTGAATTTGCTTTATGTGCTTTAGAGAACAATATTCTCGCTTTTTGCAGAGAAAACTTTTTTCAAGTGCAAAAAAAAGCACAAATGTAGCACATTTTGTCCTGCGACTGATACTGTTTAAAGAAAAATGGCATCCAAGAGTCTGCAGTCTTCAATTTCCTTTTCCTTTGTTAATGCCCACAGCTCAGAAGTTAAGGAAATTAAAGTGCAACAAATGTGCAGAAAATACAAATTGTAAGTATCACTGAGAACAAAACGGCGTGCCGTCCTGCACCTTGTGAGCTCACAGGCCGGTATCTATCTCGGAGAGGTGAACAGGCTCACGTGTGCAGGTGATATGTAAGTGCGACCCCACATCCACCATATAAGAACAATAAAAAGACATATGGTGGAGCCAGCCCTGGGTCAGGTGAGGAGGACTGGCTTCATCATTAACAGAGGGAGATGATGGGGAGCTGACACATACATGTTTGACTATCAGATGATTTCTCAATAACTTGTTACAGATTACATTTGATGCAGATTCACTTCATCACATTGATCACTGACTCTCTCTCCCCTATTTTTAAGAAAGAAATAGTATTCTGAATACTCTAAATCTGTAGCTATAAACCCCGATTATGTCAATACCAGGCAACATGTTGTGTGGTTTTGTAACAAAGCAGACACTATGTTGAAAGCATGTGCAATAATAGTTTGTACATCAGGCTGGACTGGGACTTTAAAGTGGAACGGGCACTCCCACGACCGCTTCCTCAAACTCATCAACCGCAGATGAAGACTACGAAAATAGTCAAACAAAGTGGTGTTTGCTCTGCTGACAGGCGATACTCTTCTGCCCAGTAGACCTGTCATTCCTTTCAAAACGGACCAAAGAGTAATTGATAGTCAAAGTCAAATTATGTTTGATCAAGATAAGATTGTTCTGTAGGTGAGGTGTACCATGAAAGGGACAAAAAACAACGAAAAAAACAGAGAATAGCTTCAATTCTAAGCTCCGCCCCCATGTCAAAAGACTCCATTGTCGTCAGAAATGTAAGTTATGGTAGAGGTGTCCATCTGTCATTGGCACGTCTGTACACAAGCATATTCATAGGTACTGTAGGGGTGTGTGTGTATGTGTATGTGTGTGTGTGTGTGTGCAGGTGTATGTGCTCTGTGATGGACATGAGATAGGCACCCACGTCTATCTTCAGGCTGTAGAGTCTCCAATTGACCTAAATGTGGCAGGAAACCGGAGCACCTTGAGAAAAGAAAAAATCTATAACACACTTTGTCACCCCACTCACACTTCATTTTACCTCCTAATGTGTTGTGGGAAAAGGTCAAAGGTCAGTCAGTGCAGACAATACAAAGTGCTCAGGTTTTGGTGTTGGTTCAGCTCTTTCTTGCAGAACTAATAAGATGTCTTGGAAGGTCTACATGGATATACATGGATAAGAATCGTACATTCATGCCTCTCATACCGCACTGCAGCTGCAGCGTGACAAACAGGGAATCCCAATCTGTAATGGGTTAGTCAATATTTGCTCCACGGTTCTGTTTTCGTTATCTGTTTATATCGAACTTGATCATTTATTCGTGTTTACTTTCTTTTCTTTGCTTTGCTCCCTTAGGCGAAAAACCACACATCAAAACATTCGATTTGAGCCCTTTCCAGGGAGACAATAGACAGGAAGACAATATGCAAAGTATCACGTGACAGTGGGAGAGCGCAGTCGACACGGATGAGCGCTCCTCGCTCCTCGCAGCTTTACCTGTGTTTTGTCGGGAGCTGAGCCGGAGCGGATGATTCCTGACGCCTTCAAGGTCTCTGACCCAGAAGGAACGGGATTCCTCGGGGGGCCCGGAGCCAGCCAGCCACTGACTCCGTCCACAGAGCTGCAGCGGACTCCCCCCGGGAATCCAGGATACATATGTTACTGTTGTTGTTGCTGTTATAAACACACTTTATCCTATCCAAATAAACTATGATACACAACTGTATACACAAACAATGTTTGTGAGCATATATCAGGTGACCTAGTATTGCTTTTTTTGTTTTCTTACAATCAGATGTTGTTTTACAAGCACCTTTACACTCAACATTTCAACAGTTCTACTTTGTCGTTCTTGCAGCTGCTTACATAGATGATTACATGATATACTCGCTAAACAACTTTCTGCTAAGATGAGCTGCTAATTCTAGCAATGTAGCTATCAAGCACGTACCATGTGTCCAGCCTTATATGTCTGAGATGTTTATACTGTATGAATCAGGATGCGATTATACGTTTTTCAACCTGCCATACGTCTTTGGCCATTTATAGACATTATCCCTCGTTATCCAACAGTTCCCTTTAAACGGTTCCTGTTCTCTTTTAAATTCCGTTGTCGACGTTGTTGTCGCTGCTTGGCATCTTCCTCTCTCTCTCCGACTCTCTCCAAAGGCAAAGCAGATGGTCGCACACCCAGAGCCTGGTTGTGTTTGAGGTTTCTGCCGAGGAAACGTTTCCTCTGTATGTTTACCAAGGATCTCGACGAGTCTCTGTCCATTCAAGAGCGAGGCCTTGACCCGCTCCATACGAGAAACCTCACGGGGCGGCTCTTGTTACAATCCGGTGCCATATGGTGTAAAAAAGAAAGCAAAAAACGGGAGTGTTAAATACTCTGATAACGAAACAAAACAGGCAGAATCGTGAAACGGTATGAATGTGCTGCTTCTTTCTGGTTGAACAACGGATGGGTGGGAGAGATGGAAACGGAGGCTGCGTCTGCGGCTCCTGTCCTGCAGGATAAGATATCACCTCCTGTCACAGGCGGGCAAGTTTGCAGAGCGCGAGGTGAGTTGTTGCCTGGCAACAGGGTGAAATATCGGGCCGCATCAACGTGAGATATGTGATTCAAAGGTACAGGCGGCGGCGATGCCACCGAACAACTCGAAGGTGAGCGCTGATGAATAACCCGAATCCCAGGCACTTTGATTTGATTTAAAGCCTTTAACTACCAGCTCGGGCTTATTACAAAGATCCTTCTCAGCTCTCCTCGTCCAGACCCCCCCCCGCCCCCCCTCGTCTTCAGAAACAGTGCCATTCATAACCTACATGGCCCCCGGCGAGAGACACAGTAATCTCATTTGTACAGCAACAGATGTTTCTCTTAAAAACATCCGTCGAGCGGCGAGTGCAGAGTCTGCCTCTCGTCCTCTCGGGGGATCAAAGAGACCAGTCTAATCGCTATGAAATCTGTCACATTTGTACTGGTTTGAGGAGCGCCACGTCGTGAAAACGTCGTAAACGCTCTCCTCTTTTTTTCTTTTTTTTCCCCCCCTCGCTCTGCCTACACATATTTTATGAGCCAGGCTTTCATGTTGTGTGTATCAAAAGGCCACACACACACACACACACACGCACACAGAGAGGAGAAAAATGCATATGAAACAACAACCCCCCCCCCAAAAAAAAACAAAAAAACAAAAAGGAAAAACCCAGACAAATAAACAGCACGGCGTTCCCATGGCAGCGAGGCGCAGTAATCTGACGGCTGGTTTCCCATGGCTGTGTCTCGCTGCCCCATAGACCTCCACTCTGTCTCACTGATGGCTGCTGTGATTGCAATCATCCATCTTACTGTCAAAGGCAAAAAAAAAAGGGCAAGAAAGGGGGGAAATCACACACACCACCTCTCTCTCTCTCTCTCTCTCTCTCTCTCTCCCTTATGTCCAGCAAACAAGCCACCCCACTGTGAGCACAGCCAAAACATGGACCACAGGCTCTCTGCATTGGATGATTATATGTGTGTGTGTGTGTGTGTGTGTGTGCGCACACATGTGTGTGTGTGTGTCCAACCTTATATGATCTACAGAGAGAACATGTGTGGGTGTGCGTCTCTGGGTTGTCTGTGCCTGCCCATTATGCTGCATGATCAGTCACTGGAGTGTACACGGGGGAGCTGTGGACATGTCTGATCTTGCAGCTGATCAAAAGCACCAGAGACTTGTTCCCTTGTGGCCATGCAAGCGGGCCTCATATCAACATGTCTCTGTTCAGTAGACAGGAAAAACAAGAGGAGAGGAACAGGCAGAGGAGGAGGAGGTGGAGGAGGAGGAGGTGGAGGTGGAGGTGGAGGAGGGGAGGGCAACATCAGGAGGGAGACAGAAACAGGCAGATGAAAAGAGTGCACAAAGAGGCCAGAGTGCGATATGTGACAATGATACATAACCGCGATTATCTCCTCTCTGTCTGATGAGCTAATTGAGTGGCAGAAGCCGGAGCCGTGTGTGTGTGGAGAGCGTGTGTGATCCCCGACAGCTCTCCTCATCACAGACAGAAAGACATGAAAGACAGAAAGAGAAAACCCTTTACCTGTGTGTGTGTACAGGTAAATCACACGTTGGCGTACTTCCCCTCCACACAGTGAGGCTGGTAGCCTCGGCTAGGCTAAGTTGTCATAAGGGGGAAGAGGAACCATGTCGGACCAGGTCGAGTAGCACGTGTGACACGTTGTGTTGTTGTGGCTTTAATCTCAGTTTAGACAGTCGGCAGTGATGCTAATCTGCTAGCTCGTGCCACGAGGTACACCTGTCGATGTGTGAGAGATAACGAAAACAAATGCGATAAAAACGACGTATTTTTATCAAAGCCGGTCGCTGTAATTAGAGACTTAGAGATACCTGACTCATCTCCATTCAGATTGTGACGGTTTATAAACAAGTCTGGTCATAAATTTAACGACTCTCCGCCCTGGGCGGGCGAGAAACGCAGGCACTGGAAACAAAAAAACAACAGGAAGTCGTCCTTTTATTCTGATTTAGGTCTCTTCATACATTATTTCAAATGAGCGACCACCACTGCGGCCCTTGTAATCACACTGGGCTTGTCCTAAATTTCTCGCAGGCTTCATATTTGTAGCGGTTCATTATTCATTATCGCTGTGTAAAATTATACACACTGGCACAGTATGCTGCATGTAGTGGGAGGGTAACGTCGGCCTCTGCACAAAAATTCAGTCTGAGCTCCAGGGATTCCCTTGTTTTGAGTGTTTATGATGTTTTCATCCAAAAGCAAAACATAAAGCACATAAAGAATACAGACTGTGACAAACTGTGACATAGGAGGCATGTAATGGAGTAAACATGGATTGTACCAGACAGTCAAAGCTGTAACTCAGAAACCAACAGACTTGCTGTCTCATACCCCATCTCTACCCAAACGGTTCCAGTCCTGGTTCGGAGTCGGTTCAACGTTCGACACAGTTGAGAACCAGCTTTGCTTCTCAGTTTGTCAGCTGCCGTCCTCTTTTGGTCCCTCTAGTCTTCCTTTAGCTTCTTCAGCTGCTGTTTTATCAAGTCTGCAGCTTCTCTCACATTGTGAGGGGGGGGGGGCGGTCTCTGACACCGCTGGTTCTTACATCTGGCCCAGAAAGGACGTGGTGCAACTCTACAACCAGCACTATCACAAAGCCAGAGCTGTGCCAGCGGAAAAGGGACGTCAGAGACTTGCTACGCAATAATGATATCAGTTAGGAGAGGAATTTCAGGGGCGCTTTAGGAGGAAGTCACTAAAACCCCGAATCTGTTGGACAGTTGCATGAAGGTGCACTGGAGCCAGGCGGCGTTTATGCTTTCCAGGCCAGAAACTCAAACCTCTTCAGCATCTCCTCTCTCTCTCTCTTTCGCTTTCCAGATGTGCGCTCTCCAGATGCTATTCATTTCGCCTAACTTTATTTTAAGCAGATATTCTTGGCAGCCCGTCGCGCCTTACCTCAAGTTTAACAAGGCAGAGCGACCGGGAGAGTGAGACGGAAAGAAGAGAAAGGAAAAAATATGTTTGACAGGCTAACATGGGATGAACCCAGAGGTTGTTCCAAAAATGTGTTTGACACTAAATAGCAGATTTTAGGTCCGGCTCCCGGGAACTCACAACCCAGCCCGAGGAGCTCTGCAACATCAGCCGAGGAAACTGATGCGTTTACAAGGTAAGTCTTTTTATCTGAGGAGAAAAACTTTAACAGCACTCCGGGAGATTATATTTCATTGTACAACATTGTACGATTGTTCGACTCAGCTGCTGCTGAGGTTACACGAGACCGTACAGCAACAACACGGTGGAAACGGAAAAAAAAAACAGATGAAATGCTCAACATCTCATGTCTGTTTGTACAGCTGCACTCGTTTGTAACAACAACAACAAAAAACAAAGACAATATCAGGCAAACGAATTGGAAGAGTGAAGGTATGAAAACAGGATATAAACAAAAAGAAAATGATCTGCCACGTCCGTCAAAATTATACACATACATTACAAAACTAGAGTCGGTTCTTAGAGGGGAGCTCGTCTGTGTCTCTCCTGCAGGACGACCGGGGCCTGGACCGGTTGGCCACGCTTGATCTTCACGGCGGAGAAGGACAGAGGGTCGGAGACGCTGCCCAGGCCGGAGCCTTCAGAGGTGTCTGCGTGAGGACGGACAAGCTGGTTACCTCCTTCCAAATCCTGCTATGAAAGCTCTGCTCTCTGACGTTTTGCTGGTGAACATTAACACGTCACGTCTCTTGTGTTCGAGCTCCAGAACGGCGAGGAAGAATGAGACGAAACAAAACAAGAGTTGAATTCATATCGGACTGTTACTTGCTCGGAGCTAAAGACATAAACCAGAGCTAATCCCTCATGAAGCAGCAGATTGTTGTTCATGCCGCCCCCCCCCCTCCAGGTCTGTATTCCCAGTCGTTATCTTTAGAGAGCTGGGAGGTGGATTCTGTTACCTATTGTCTGCTCGTCCTCTCGTTCCCAGGCTAAAAGAGCTATTTACGTACTTGTCCTAGGCGACAAGAAAAAAAAAAAAGCGCCCCACAGTAGCATCAATCTTCTCGCCTAACTCGCAAACGAAACTCTCCCTTTCAGCACGTTCAATCCCACGCCTGGAAAACGCATTTCCCGGCACCTGTTTTTCTCCTCACCGTGAACTCCGATCATGTGCTCCAGGATCAGGACCCTCTCGGCCAGGATCTTCAGGGCCTCCCTGAGCTGCTGCACGGCCTCCCCCTTCAATCAAAGCCACAACGCTCCTTTTTAGGACCAGAGACGGCGAGAGCTCTGGAGGTGAGCGGATGCCATGGGTCTCTTACCTCGTTCAGGCCTTCTCCCGGCTCTCCTTTCGGCCCCGGCGTTCCCTGTGAAGCCAATGAAATAATCCCATCGTCTCTTCGAGACTCCAACGAGTGCGTGTGTGGCGGCACAATAACCTCGTACTCACCGGCCGGCCCTGCTCGCCTGTTACACCTGGAGGCCCCTGGCAGACAAAGAACAGGGAGAAATGATTTAGAACACACTCGCCCTCTTTATCTCTCTCTCTCTCTCTCTCTTTCTCTCACTCACACACACACACACACACACACATTCTTTATCCGGCTTGCTAATCTGCCTCTTCACCAGATCTCCAATCTTAAATCATGCTAGTAGAGGAAGGGATCAGGTTTAAAGACAGAGGCCCGTGAGAGAGCCGGATAAAAGAGGGGACCCGCCATGGCTGCCCTGATTATCGTGGCCTGGCCTTAGACGATGGAGAGAGAGAAAGAGAGGGAGAAAGTGTGTGTGTGTGTGTGTGGGTGAGAGAGAGAGAGAACAGGAGGATTAGTCACGGCCTGGAGTGTGTCTTTGAAGAAAAGCTTGTTCACCTTTAATGTGTTTAAGGTTGCATGACAGCTCGGACCGTTTACAAAACGTAGAACAAAAAGCATTTTGATAGTTCATCAGATTCAAATATGTTCAGCCGTCCCGTTAATCCAATAACCTGCAGGGTTTTTAAAAGCCGCCTCACCCGCTCCCCTGGATCTCCTTTAGGCCCAGGACTCCCGGGGTCACCTCGCAGGCCCTCCTTCCCCTTGTGAGACAGGCAGACAGACAGACAGACAGACAGACAGACAGACAGACAGACAGACAGACAGACAGACAGGTGTTTCTCGACTCATTGATCGTTTTTTCTTGTTCCTATCAATCAGCAGGTGACTGGTACACTCACGTCTTGTCCTGGCAGACCTGGCAACCCTGTACGTCCAGCTGGTCCTGGAGGACCTGAGGCGTGAGAGCGTCCACATGTTTAAGTCTGGCTGCCGTCGTTCGGTCGATTGAACACAATCTGATTTCATTCTGAAATTATCGCGTCCCTGCGAGGCAGATTTGTCGGGATTTTCAAAATAAAAACACAATTAGCTCGCTTGACGTTTCGCCTGCAGTTCTTCTGAAGTGAGGCGGCTTCTATCAGTGCTCTCACATTTCCGTTTTGTGTGTGTGTGTGTGTGTGTGTGTGTGTGGTTTGTTTTTATTGAATTGTCTTAATATGGAAAATTGTTCAAATCCAAAATAACTAAATCTGAAGTTATCGTGTTTCTTCTGACATGTCGCAGATTAACGTGACATGTTTCCCGTCTTCAGAAACTCTGGAGTTAGAGTTTTGAGAGCGTTTGGCGGCACTTTCTAACCCAGGACAGATCCAAGAAGTCAAAACTCAATCACAGCCCGGTAAACATGCAGCACACGTGCTGTAAATGCGCACATACATGACACAGACACGTGTGTTTCATGGGCTGTGTCAGACTGAGGACGCTGTGGCTCTGGACGTCTTTATGTTTGACCTTCAGGAAGGAAACAACTCGTGTTCTTACCTGAGGGTCCGACGGGTCCAGGAGGACCAGGAGGCCCGGCTATGATCTCCGGAGCGTGTTGCTCTGCGGAAAGATCATGTTTAAACACACAATGTCATGTATTCATACGCAGCCAGACAAGGTACTTTCAATCTAAGTGCTTCCACTCATCTTACCTAGGTGGAAATAACTCAAAATTACAGATTTTTCCGAATTCACGGATCAAGCAACTCTCTGTTTTGTAACTTTCTGTTGTTGTCACCTAAATGGCTTCATTTAGGTTTTACAGTAAACGTGGTGAGAAAGAGAAGATGTTCAACATCTGCAAAGGTCGTTGTTGTTTTCTGTTGCTCGCTCTGGAGCAGCTGGAGACTTCCCTTATCTCTCACCAATCCACGCTGAAATGCATTGTGGGTGATCAGATCTTAAAATGAATAGCTCCAAACACGGATATATAATGGGTGCATTATGTGCTAGATGAGTCACAATTCATGCATCTGGCGCAAATCCATCGGTTTTCCAATATGCCTTCCAAGCAGAGTTTGGGGGTGCTGATCCATAAGATGATGCTATAGAGGGGGTGGGGTGGGGGGAGGGGGGGGGGGTCCACATTAAAAAACCTGCAGAGTTTGGGGTAGAGTAAGACATCAGGGGTCACCAGGCAACCTACAGGGTTTCATCCAGCAGGATTAAATCAAGTCTGATGGACAGGAACAGCTGGTGGATCTGAGAGGGGTCCCATCCAGCGGAGCAGTAAAATGCTTGCACATGATCCCCCTTCATAGAAAACATTTGGGAAGTGGAAGTTGTGTCTTGTTCTCGGCATGTTGGACATTTCAAAGTACGCTTGTAAGTATAAATTTTGTTTGCAACCACACTTCCACTTCCTCTCCGCTTCGACATATGCTCGGAATCAGTCTTTCCCCCCGTTGTTGAGACAGCCCTGTTACATTATGGCTGCAGTCCACAGAAAGGGTCTAGAAGGAGCAGATTTCCCTCTGGAACTAATTTTCTAATGTTACAGTCTCCTCGAGCCTGGCTGCCTCCCCGAGAAACTCCACATGAGTGGCAGACTATCTCCCTCCCTGGTTCATAGCAAGCCAAGATTCTGGCTCTGGGCCGCAGCCTGTTCCCCCAAACGCAGACTGTTGTGCTGACAGCTAACAAATTAGGCCTGATTTACAGCCAGTTGGCCCCCCTCAGCTTACACGGTCCCACAGACCCAAATCTACATGGTTCCAGACCCGCAGACACAGGCCCGGGCTCAGAGTGGAAGGCGCAGCCAAAAGCCTAATGGGAGCCAGCAGTCGTCATGAGGTAATGAGTAAAGCATGGGCTTCTACTGCCTCCCTGTGGCCAAATCTGGGTCTAAAACATGAGAAATTTCTTTTGCACGGGGGGGGCTTCCTCTTCTATCTTACACTTCAAAAGCTTTTATAGCTTGCAGCAGCAAGAAATCCGACGCTTCCGCCATGTTTGACACAAACTGCGCAGATGTTTTTTGTTTCTGTTTTCGGTTGGAGTCAGCAAAGTGTGACCAGCATCTGACTGCAGTTTTCTCCTTCCCCGGTCGGCGGGCCTTTTTAAAAGCCACCTGAGCTAATTTTGTGATTTGCATGCGGGCGCCTGGCTCCATTGTTGCAGTCGGTGGTGGTGCTAAAAGAGGTTGCAGTAAACAGTGGCTCGGCAGCAGCAAAAAAACACACGCTAACAATTAAAGTCAATCTAAGCCAGGCCCCGGCTGCACACGGAGAACAGCCCCTCTGTTGCACTCTTACTTAACGCCATGACAGGCCGTGCTTGTTCAGACAGCTGCAGCGTGCGCTCCAGTCATTCTCCACGCCGGGACGTCCACCTGGCCCGGGGATTTTCTCCCACCTGACAAAACGGCTGCACAGAGAGCAGCCGGACGGCCCGGCTGCATGGGATACGAGTGTGTGAAAGCGGCATACGAGCGTACGATTCGGCGTCGGATGAACTGTGAAAATGGATTTGTGGTTTTGGCATCAATTCAGACCATCCTGAAAGCGAAACGCTTCACTGGTTTTACAATTGTTCTCAGGACGGAAGATCAAGGATCTCATTTGAGAGCATCTGGGACAATTTTTGCAACAAGTTCCAGTGAGAGAGAGAGAGAGAGAGAGAGGAGGAGTCACCTTCATTGTTAGGGTGAAAAACATCACCGCGACCTTGGAAAGGAGAGGAGCTCGGTCCTGGAGGACCTGGAGGACCTGGAGGGCCGGGGAGACCCAGTTCTCCTGGTAGACCTCTTTCCCCCTTTGCTCCTGAACACAAAAACAATAACGAACCAATCAGGGAGTCGTATCAAACAAGTATCATGTCATTTCTGAGGGTTTCATCATCCAAAAATAAACCGCAGACTGAGATTAGAACTTCTCACCGACAGGTCCTGGAAAGCCAGCTCTCCCAACCGGACCTGCGGGTCCAGCAGGTCCTGGAAGTCCAGGTGTTCCCATGGGCCCTGGAGGCCCTCTTCCTCCTGGAGCTACAGACAAAAAGAGATGGTTAGCATCTCAGAGGAGCATCTCACAGAAGCAATATCAAGTCTAGTTGTTTACCGTCATCTCTGGCTCTGAAGGAGCTTTCATTAACATTCACGTGAAACTCGCAACATGCACAGCGTCTCTTACAGAACATCGCTGGAGGATTTATAATAAGTCACCCAACTAGAAGTCTGGACATCTTCTTGAACCTCCTCATCTCGTAGAGCACAAACAAGTCCAAACACCCACTTAAAACCAGAATCATCATGAACCAGTCCCAGTTGGACTAAGGGTGTGGAGCTGTGTGGATGTGTGGTGTCTTCTCTCATGCTTTAAGGTAGATGGGAGCCTCTAAATCGTCCATAGGTGTGAATGTGTGAGAGTGAATGGTGTGTATGCGTGCAATGTAATGAACTGGACATGCAACACCAGTCTGTACAAAGTGGGTAAGACAAGGACGGATGTCAGGTCTTTGACTTTGAGATGGACAGAATCCTTTGCAGATTCTGCTCAACTTTGCAGCGTTTTTCTGTTTTGCCCCTCGACACCTGGCGGTCCGATAGGAGTGGGCTGGGGTGCGTCGACCTCGTTGTCCGTGGATCCCTCCGGTAAACTGCTGACCGTGGGCCGGGACGAGCGTCCGTCCTCCAGCAGCCTGATCTGGAACGGGAGAGGCGAGACGTCACGCACATCTGCACCCCGGGTCAGGTTAATAGTGCATAAACGCTCGCAGGCAAATTATTTATAGGCTCGAAAAACAAAGAGCAACTAAGGCCAGGTCAGCAGTTTTTTGTTTGTTTTTTTTTTACCTTGGATTCGATGGTGTTTAACCTGCTGTTCATGTCAGTGAAGCTGGTGCAGTTCATACACTCTGTGAGAGAGAGAGAGAGAGAGAGAGAGAGAGAGAGAGGGGAAGGTTCAGGGACACGTGTGAGTTCAGTTTCCACATTTACGGCAGCCTCGTCTACGTCTCTGTCTCGTCTCTTTCATCCCGGCCTCTTCTTTCATCCTGGCACCGTCCGCAGCATCGTTCCTGTGTCACGCTGAGCCGTCCGGGCCAACACACACAAGAACAATGCCCATCAAACCAGACGCAAGAATTTATGAGGAATTCCTCCTTAAATCATGTCACTCGCTCGCAGAATAAATATTATTAGACCTCTCATGAAATTCTCTCTCTCTCTCTCTCACTCCTGCTCTTTCCCACACACACACACACATACACACACATTCTCAGACACACACACACACACACACATGCATGGTGCACACCTGCTTGTCTCCTCACTATGTCTGTCATGTGCCCACGCTCGGCTACTCCTCCAGATACCAAAACCAAAACCATTAAGCATGTGTAATGCATGGCAACAAAAGCAAACACACATTTACACACTCACTCTCTCTCTCACACACACACACAAACACACACACACTTTCATACTTTCGCTGTAATTTCCAAATGTCTGCAGGAAAAATGAGCGAATCCCATTACCAGGGAAAAAAGGACACAGACGTTCAATTTCTTAATTTGATCATCTTCAAAAAAAGTAAAAATGAGATGATGAAAACGCAGGAATGTTTTCTCCCCGTCCGTACGTCTGAGAGGCCCAATTGAATGAACAAATTTCATCACATTTTCAGAGAGTGCATAAATATAAACGGGTGTTTGTGTGTTAACAGATGTATCGTCACAACCGGCCGTATCAGGTCTCAGTAAATCTACCCCAGGGTGGACATCTTCACAGTACTAACCAAACATCTCCAACTTGGACTATCTTAACTTTTAAACTGTGTTTTTCTATTGCAGAAGAAAGAAGCTGCAGCACCACTCTCATTGTACAAATGACTTACGGCGGGTTGCTTGTTCAGACATCCATCTTTTATGGAGCAACTTCATCATTCCCTTTGACTTTGGTTTTGCCCGATGAGACATTCACCAGTAAATAATCGGGGCGATTTTATCTCTGTTTTTGAAGTCCCGGGGGAGCCGTTCTGGCTCTTTGGCGGCTAAATGCTCCGCCGTGTTCGCCAGCTAGACGTCAGTCGGCGTTGGACGTGAAGCTTATCAGAGCTTTTTACATAAAAACAACAGCACAGGCGATGACAGTGAACCAAAACAGTGAGGCTGTGGCTGTAAAAGAAGCAGCTTTCATACTCCACTCCACAGTGTGAAGCAGCAGGTTTTAGGTCGAGAGACGCATATTTAGGGATAGCATATAGGATGTTAAGCAGCTTACTCAATGATACCAGATTGATCCAGTGTAACAGATGGAGAAAATGCACTTTTGTCTCTGCATTCACATGCACTGCAGAACCAGCAAACCGTTCGACATGCACGTTGAAATTCTTGAGTGCCAGTAAGTCTCTTGTTATCTTGAGCGTGTTTTGAAACATTTTGGTCTCGACATGTCGCAAAATTGCACCGGTCTGGCCTCCAACCGAACCGCAGACACCTACACATTCCTCGCCGCGCTGCAATTTTGGATGCTTTGCACGGGCCCGGGTTTCGTAGAGAAACCCAGCATTTGTTCTAATCTGAGCCGTCCTCTGGTCCACGGCTCATAAGAAGTCTGGAATGTCAGCTGTCAGTCCCACAGATGGGACCCACCCACATTGCGGTCATAGCGGGGATACCTCGAACCAGGAACAACTGGTGCTCGTAAATAAGGCGAACAACAAAAATGACCCAAACAGCTCCGGTTTGTCTAAATCATCCTCTCTGACCGCGGGACTCTAACGACAGCCGCTGAGGTTTGTGCCTCACTGAAATAGGACGGGGTCCGTGCCATGTCTGCCTCCTTATGTGCGTGTGTGTGTGTGTGTGTGCAATCACACGGTCCAGCTGGGTATCGGACCGCGTGGGTGTGGTTTCTCAATGCCTCATTTCAGCTTCTTGGATGGATCTGGGTCTGGAGCGCAGCCACAGACGGAAACAACAATCAACGGCTCGAGCCAAAACACATTCCTCCGAATTTCTGAGAGACGTTCCACCGCCGAGGCCAAAAATGACCCCACATGAGAGAGGTTTCACTGGGACCAGGGACATCAAAGTGGAAGGGGGGGGGTGGGGTGGCTAGACTGAGGGTAATCACGGGCTCCATGATGTGAGAGGTCTGATGTGTTGATATGGCTCTGTCTCCTCCAGTAACTCATCCACAGCCCAGAGGAAGTCTCCACCCTCTCCGTTTGTCTGTTCTACACAGAACATCAATCCGCGGAGCATTCCAACACTTATTTTACGACAATGCGGCGACAGTCGGTTCGCAGCCGAGTGGATGTGGTGCGATCAGTCCGTCATCAGCTCCTACGGAGGTTTCTATTCCCGTCGTCGAGCGGAGACGTCCAGGGACGGATCCGGACTTTTCCTCTGGTGTCACCATTATATTTGACGTCTTTTTTGACTCTTAGTCAAATATTTTGACAGCTCTTTGATGGATTGTTGTGATGTTTGGAGCAGATACCCGTGGTCTCCAGAGGATGGATCTCAATGGCTTAGGCGACCCTCCGACCTCTCATCTAGCAGCAGTATCACTTCCCACACTATGGAAGCTGAACTTCCATATGGTCCCTGAGCTTTCAAGAAAACAGCATGAACGCATCACCACGTGTGAACTCTGAGCTCCGGAGGTTAAAATACCAAAAGCGAGTGGCGTTCATATGAACCGAACATGGTAAAGGCAACCACCAACCATCCATCCAATCCATTCATCCATTTTCTTAGCACGCTTTTAATCTCCAGGTCTTCAATCCATCACACAGGACACACACACACACACACACACCATTCATCATCACACTCACACCTAGGGGCATTTACAGTCTGCAGTCGACCTAAACAAGCTTGTTTTTGGACTGAGGAATAATAAAAAGCAGGGGAGAAGATGCAAACCCCTCTTAAAAAGGGCCTTGATTTATGATTTGTAGCGACACCATTTTAGGAAACATATGTAGATAAATATACAAATAAATACACATATATGTATATAGATAAAACCAAATTCAGTTCATGAAGAACCAGCTCTGTCCCATTGGTAGGTTATGATGGATGTAGCTCCATTTTATGTGGGTGAATGCTAGTTTATGAGTAAGCTAACACTGTTTCATACCGTTAGCATTTAGCTCAGTGCTCTCAAATTTGTTGTGACTGCTTTTTTTTTTACACCTTTGCTCAATCTATCAACAATAAACATCCGAGAACTCGAACATAGGTGGAGAAGCTGAGGGCGACAGGGTTTTTGCTTCCTCCTCACAGCGTTTCTCATCTCGTGCTAGCTGCTACGTTGTGCGATCAGCTAGCGGTGAAATTAGCGAAGCCGCCCGCTCCACCACGGCTCCCTACTCCAGCCCCGCGCCTCGCTGCTAACGAGCCAACTTGTCTGATCCGCATCGCTTTTCTAACGGAGGCCAGAAATAGAGCAGCCATATCTTATTATGTCATAAACAGCGACCGCAGGGAAACACCAGAACGGACTCCGTCCGCCACCAAATGTGAGCCGCAGCGAAGCGACCGCGTTCCCTCCGAAGGTGGTGGGCGGGATTTCCGTTCCTGCAGTTGGAATTTAATTACGCTGGGTTAGAAAACCAAACTTCCGCTGTGCTCGGGCTGATGTTTAGAGCAGGACCACGGCTACAGAGTCTGTTTGGATCCATAATTACACCATGGCAACATAAGGCAGGGTTATTTTTCTTGGATTGTTCTCAGCTCATGGGAAAGATTCAGAATCGTGTTGTGCTTAGTGGGAAGCCAAATAAACAAGAAGAATTGGGAACTTTTTCTGGTCCAAAGAGTAGTGAAGGAGGGATTTTTTTTTTACGTTTGAGCACTTTTTCAGATGCTACATTTTGCCTGATATCGTATTGTTGGAGATTCACCAAGTATTAAGCCAAGACTAGCATTTTGTTGACGAAACGTACGATCTAGAAGACAGATGCAGCGGATGCGATGATACGAGCACCACTTATGTTTTAATCATCGTGTAAAACGCAATTAATAAGACTATCAGATTGCTGGTAATGTAGCATGCAAATGGATTTCATGTCCATAAATAACGTGATGCAGAAGCAGGGCTGACGTTACTCTTCAGCTGTTACGTCTGGTGATGAAAACTGGGGCATTACAGCAGACCGGCTGCTTCGAGCTCCCTGCAGGCCCGCGCTCACAGTAAATAAGATTAGAGAACTCTTGGAAGATAAATCGTCATTCAAACATCAGAGGAACCAAAAAAACAAAGGGCCCGATTCATCTCGGGGAAACTACGAGAACACTATCCGGCGTGATGCATCATCATTTCCATTATTGTAGCGATCCGCAGTACACGACAGCATGGGATGTTCTGGCAGGAGCCTAACTCAGACTGTGGGCATCGTTTCCTACATTAGACCTGGATGCAGATCAGAGGAAACGCTCTGTTTCTCGCCCACTACACACACACACACACACACACACACACACACACACTCAGACAGACAGACAGAGTACCGCAGCCACAAAACAAACCATGACGCACTCGGCAGCCTGGGACGGACATTTTCATGTCTGCGGGACAGACGGACAGTGTACTGAAACATCTCCGTGGACCGTCCTCAGAGTCGCTGTCACGTCCCCAACACATACAGACAGGAGCGCGCCCAGTCTGCGAGCTACGGCTGTGTGTGTGTGTGTGTGTGTGTGTGTGTGTGTGTGTGTGTGTGTGTGTGTGCAGGGCACAGTCGGCCGTCTGGCTGCGTCCCAGGAGCTTGTTGTGTGTCAGCCTCAGCCAGCAAGTGGTCAGCTATTGCTGGCATGGAGAACAGCTGGCACGGAGCACACACCCACACACGTGTGTGCATGTGTGTGTGTGTGTGTGTGTGTGCACTCTCACACACACACACACACACATAATGTCACAAACTCTCTCACTCACTAAATCACACACCAGCTTTGACTGTGGTGGCTTGGTGGTGGCCGACCCGGGGGAACAGAGAGTTTCTTTTTTGTTTTTTCTTTCTAAAACCAAGATGTCTGCTCGTCCACACTGAACATTTAGCGTTTTACGTTGTGATGTCGGCTGACGGGCCCCACACCGTTCCCTCCCTCAGACTGAAGCTTCGCAGCCTCCCACAAGCAAACAATGGAATTTGCCGTTAGATTTACACAATGGAAGAGTTACTTTCAAAGGAACAACACCCGGTTTAATCACTGATTCGTGGATCTTGCAGCCTCAACAAGGCTCCGCTGCTTTCGAGGTTCAAATGTTTTCAGTTGTGAGAGTTTGGAAACAACACAGATGCAGACAGCGAGGGGGAGAAGTGGCAGAGTACCTGCATCCCTGCCCTCATTGTGTAAATATCCTCACTATGTGGAGCTGGAGCTGCAGACGCAGCCTCTACATGCTCGCCATGCAAAACAGAAGTTGTGAGGAGGGCCGAGGCTTTGCCAAAATCACTGCCGCTTATTTAAAATGTTTTGATGTTGGAGTGAGTGTAAATGTTTAGCTTTTACAACTGTGTGCTTAGTGGGCCGACTGATTGGTTCAGAGAGGGATACCTCAACATCATGAAATCTGAACATTTATGGTCCCTAGAAGGCTGTTTGTCAGAAAACCAAACACAAAACATCTCATATGACCGACCTCCAAACTCTAATTGGGAAATTTCCAGCGGGGCTCGGAGTCAGTGTGCGCACACACGCACAGCTCCGGCGCATTAGCATGCAGCTCGTCTGGCTGTAAAAAACCTGGAGAAAACACCTCCGCCTTCAGCGGATACAAATCGGCAACTGGAAACCGTTCAGGGATTTGAGGAGCTTTACCTGCTTGACCCGGCACACAGAGACGTATGGGCCTGCGGACAGAGACGCAGATGAACGAATGGAGGCAGGAAGACTCAGTGATGAACTGATGAAAGACACGAAAAACCACAGGAGGAGTGTGGAGAGATAGGTCATCATCCATCAGGCAGATCAGACCGGGACCGGTAACAGCTGAGCCATCCCATAGCTCCCAGCGGGTCAAAGGGCACGGTCTGACCTACATCTGAGCTCAGCCGTGGATGTAACACAGACATCAGTCATATGCACACTGTGGAGGTTGCGGTCTGGAGGAGCACATGTGGGATACGGTTCTGGTTTATCACTTTACTCCAAGGAGAGGAGAGGAGAGGAGAGGAGATCTGAAGCACATAGGAAGTTAGATAAGTGGAAAGCAGCGAGGAGTGCAGAAGATAAAAGAGCCCAGCAGTGGCAAGAAAAAGCAAGGGCGAGCCAAGGGCAGAACAGCAAAGGCCTGCGAGAGGGGATGAGAGAGGATGATAAAATGGAAAATAGAGGAGAGGTATTCTTGAATGATATAATATAGCTGGTGTTTGAGATAATCCCTCCATCTACGGGTTTTAATACACTCCTCCTCGTGCAGCTGTGGAGGGGGAAACAGTGACTGCAGCTTCATAGCTGAAGCATTAACAAATTAGCACATTTGACACCCAAAGCTTTCAGCAAGCTTTTCACTCCTTTAATGAAATATCACTACGGGATTAAAATCACATGCAGGTGCGAATCAAACCGAGTTTAACTTCTTCTCCGAAGATTTCTCACACAGTTCAAAGGTCGCAGCGCTCTCATCAGTGGAGGTCCTGGCACGTTGTCCATGTTAGACGAGGCTCGCTATCCACAATCCCCACTGTTAATATGATCATGTGTGCAGATAGGTGCTGGAGCGCTGCTGGGAGTGTGTTGGAAGAGGAGGAGGAGGAGGAGGAGGAGGGAGGGAGGAGGAAGGGAGGAGGAAGGGGTGGCAGGGACCAACGGCACGGAAATTACGAACACATTTCTCCCCCCCAAATGTGTTCCATGCCGTCATGTGTTAACACAACTCTGCTGAAAGCAAAATGTAAATCTTGAGATGCTCTGTACACAGCCAGCACAATCCGGGCTGTCAAAAATATTGACGGGTCAGGGTGTCAACAAAATGTATTCGGAAAAGGCCCAATTTCCATTAGCTAATGCAGAAAGATTGAGGCTTCGCGAGCAGCTCTGCTAGCGCGCCTCGGACACAGGTTACCACAGAGGACAGAATAAGAAGCGGCCGACACAGTAGAAGATGTGAAAAGGCCAAAACCAACAGTGCAAACACTTACGGTCGAACATTTAATCGCTTGGTCATTAACCGGCTCAAACTGCAGCATTGTTTTCTCATATCTGCACAGATTACAGTCCTCGACTTTATATTTTTTATGGCTGCAACTAATGAGCCGCAAAAGTTTTCAGTCTAGCGTCGCACGAGACAAACAAAACCAGGAAATCCTCGCTGCTGAGGAGGTGGAACGAGCTAAAAATGAGAGGTAATTTGATTATTTTTCTGATGATTAATGATAAAACTGTCTGAATCTGAGTCCCAACCCCTCCCCCGGTGCAACCCTGGCCTTCACACCCCGCAGCGACTTCCCTTCTCGAGTCTAAACAAAGAAAACACAAACCAAACAAGCTAATTACGCTCTCCAGCTCACCTCCATGACAGGCTGTGATCTGGCCTTCTTGGAAGCGATACTGCTAACAAAAGAAAAGCGAGCCGTTTGCCAGAAACTGATTCAAGGTTCAAAAGGATGGAAAACACGAGCATGTGCGCGGCGGCCGGAGGAACCAGCGTCTCCCTCCCCTCGCCCCGTACGTAGACGCAACTTGGACTCTGCGGCCGTCTCCGTGCATCGTATCTGCATCTCTGAGGGCCTCTGAAGTGGAACCAGAGCCCCCTCAAACTGGAACCAGAGGCTGATGTCATCCCCGGCCCTCCCTCCCTCCGATAACGTCTCTCTGCTGCACGCCGCGGTGTTGGCCGAGTGACAGCGACACACAGGGAAGCTGTTGCGCAACAACGCGGTCCACGCTCAGGCAGAACAGCGGGGTACTTTCAGAAACGTGCTTCCCAGCGAGACTCGAGACGAGAGGGCCGATAAAGCGCTGGTTTGGCTCGACACAGGGGAAGGAGGAAGCAGGTAGCCTGGCTCTGCTGCGAGGTGATAAAGGTGTACAAACAGGTCTGGAGGTCACGACGGAGCGTGATATGTTTGATTTATTTCATCTCAAACAAAAGCACTCACACCATTCGCTCTCACAGTCACACCTACAGGGGTAATTCAGAGTCTCCGACTGACCTAAATATTCAGGGTTCTGGAGTGTGGGAGGAGACAGGAGTTCATGCAAACTCCACACAGTCTGACCAGGATTCAAACCAGGCTCCCTCTTGCTCCACCGTGCCAATGCACGCTTGATGCTAAGCTAAGCTAACTGGCTAAGTGCTCATTAATTACACTGGATTGATCTTTTCTTTTAACTCTGCATGCATGATTCCCAGTAGTGTCAGTGTATTCCTTTATACGAAGCAGAGAGAAGAGTGTCTCCTCAGCATGTTGCCTTCGCTAGCTCTGACATCTTTTACTTATTAATTCTTAAAAAGCGCCTTTCTTCTAAAATGGTGATAAGAGCCTCTCGGGTTCTCAAATATGATGCACGACTTACTTTTACAACTGTCATAGCTTCTCCTCCAATTACCCGCCGACAAAGGAAAACTGAAAGCAGAGACGTGTCTGCGTGCGGGAATCAAAGACGTCTCAGACAAAGCTTTTCTCTGAGGCAGTTTGAGGTATCACTTCAAAAGTGGACGTCCTCTGAAGAACAACCCCTCGTTCACACATCCCCGGGTTCTTCTGTCGTCCACATGTTTACTTTCCTGACTTCCGCAGGTTAATCTACACGAGGAGAACCGGTTCTTTGTGTCGGGGGCTGCGGCCTGATCTCAGCACGGTCACGTCTGTTACGAGGACCTGGTTGACGGGTGTGGAGCTCATTGATCTCAGCGGGGGCCACTCTCCCACAGACCCACCAGGACCTCTGCAGCTGGAGCCATGTGGGACGGGATCACTCGCTGTCACCCTGCTCTCCTCTTACCTCACTCTCACTGCCAGGCCTAACATCTTGCTGCTCTTTGCACGCTCTTCCTAACTCCCTCCCCTCCTCCTCCTCCTCCTCCTCTGCCAGCTCTGTCCAGTGCCATCAGCTTCTGTCTGCTCGGTCTCCTTGTTTCAGATCCATTTCGCCTTCGGTCTCTGCATATGGAGGCAATTTTCCCTGGTGCTCTACAGCCATTAGGACTTGCAAATACATCTGAGCGAGCGTTAAATAAACAGCCACATTACTTCTTCACACTCATGCAACCACTCGGGTCTCCAGTGAACCGTAATCTTTAGCATTACAGACTCCGTATGTGTTAATCTTTGTGTGCAATAATATCCACGACTGGGTAAATAATGGTTTCTCAAAGGCTTTGTAACGATGTCTGTGTTTATTCCATTAAGTATTAATACGTGTTTTCTTAACTTGTGGTGAGCGCTGGCCATCCAAGTGCAACACTGATTAATTCTGCAAAATGGAACAAGGTGTGGTAATTATGACCAATGAGTAAGACCTGCTCATTGAGGTAACTGTTAATCTTGGACAAATCTGGACAGAATATGCCACTGTGTATTTCTTTTTCTTTTCAATTACACGTGACCAACTGTAACCAGAACCGAGAGAACATCTTCCGCATCGCCGGGCGTGCTAAGTCATTTCACTGGGAAGCCTTTAAAATATCTCCTCATCTTCACCCAATTTCACAGTCATGCACACTGTTCAAAATACAATATGTGAAAACATGTTTGTCCGTGCGGTCGTGAGCAGTGGAGCTGTACAAATGCACAGACGTGTACATATATATATATATATATATATAAATGTGTATAAATAGCAGCATTTAGGCAGCTGGACGTGCAGCCTCCGTCTCTGTTTCTTCAGGCTGACTGTGGCTGAAAGTCTCAGCCTCTCCTGGGCTCAGAGTCTGCGGTCTGTGGGATCCAGGAGCAGCGCTGCCCGTCCATGAGACCTCGCCTACCTCTGCGGTGCAGCTCCTCCGAGCTCTGTTCATTCATTCTTTTGGACTGCTGCAGCCAATGATGCTATTCAGAGAGACAGACGAAGCTGCCTCGGTGCTGTCTGCAGCTAACTGAGGGCTCTCTATGTGTGTGTGTGTGTGTGTGTGTGTGTGTTAAGAGCAGAGACGCACTCCTAACAAAGACTTGGAGAGTAGGTTCTTCCTTCTAGGCAAGCACAGGATCCCTCCTCAGATGTTGTTTTACAGCAGTCCACAATCCCCAGCGTAATCCAAACCAGGTTTTCGATCTCATTTCAAAACAAGTTTACAGTTCATATCAATCAGACCGACCTCTACACAGGAGCGTGATTAGCCGGCTACCCAGCTACACGCCACCAAACATGAATAAAAAAAGAGTCACTGATGTGGGTTCGGGCTGCTAAAGGAGACACAGATGGGGGCGCAGCACACATGGCCCTTGTTTCGGTTCATAAGAGACTTTCCCTCCAACAGGGTTCACCCTACAGCAGCTTGAAGAAGTTGGCCGTAGGAGGGATTAGAAACTCACCCTCTCGACACTCCTCTCCCACGAAGCCCGGGCAGCATCTCCACTCCAGCGCCGTGACCTGCTTGTAGGCCACCTTGAAGGACGGCCTGATCAGAGTCCTGTAGCTAGGGGCGAAGGCACACATTTGCTTGTGTCAAACTTACGGATGCATGTTTGCAACTTTTTGACAGAAGGTGGCAAGATATGAAACTACACGCAATTCTAGCCACTTTTGAGACCTCTTAAGTGGCTAAATCAAGCATTGTGTGAAACATCTGACTCATGTAAAGGATCTCCTGTTACCACTGCCAATCCCAACATTTTCAATTAGAGTGAAAATGAGGCATGACAGAGGCCCCCATGGCCCCACAAATCACAAGACCTGCAGCCTGGCCCCTCGTAAGACCACCATAACAGAGAGCTGGGGGACATGTCTGGAGGTAGAGGAGGAGGTTGAGGTGAAGACTCTGAAGGTACCTGACCACCTTGGAGCACGGTCCGGGCCAGCGGCAGCCTTGGAACACTCTCTGCACCGTGGTCTCCGTCCCATTGTGAACCTGACAGGACACCGTCCTGGACACGGTGTACTGGCACCAGTTCCTACAGGACAGATGAAGCACAGACGGCGTTATAGACACCAGTACATACTGGTTGACATTCCACAGAGCTACTAGTTGAAGCACTAGTTAAGAGAAGGCAGGGTTGGGTCTCTTCGGAGCTTCTTGAAGATGGAGAGGGTTGTCTCTACTCTGTGTTTGATCCACAGTCAGGGTACAGAATGAGTCTGTATGACTTAAAGCCACCTCATTAAAAGAGGTGGTAATCAGACTGCAGCTGCTTTGTTTAAATGAAGTGGTTACGTGACGGGATTTATCCATTTTCCATGTTTATTATCTCCGCGCCACACAGTTTCTTGACCTCCTGGGTTATTGTGTGGTTTGATCGGCTGCTTCCAGTAAAAGTTTGTTATTGAAACCACAGTAGTGAAGTGAGATATATTGAGTAATCCAAGTATTTAGAGAACACAGGGCCCACCCCCATCACAAACTCTCAGACATGCTGAGAGCAAGAGACTAGAAACAATGCAGCAATGGTACCTCCATATCACAATCAAGTTACACTGCAACATTGAAGTATATATGTTAGCAGAAAACTCAGGAGCCAAAGATATCATGAAACAGCATAAACAATACATTCAAAAACAAGAATAACTTCAAAAGGTAAAGCTGCAAAAAGCGCTTTGGGTGACCTGTGACCTATTTCTTTGTGGATTTTAGAGAGTGTGAAAAATGGTGATTTAGAAGTCAAAGAGGATATGAAGACAAAGATGCTGGACTGTTTTAAGTTTCTGAATGGACATATTAGAAAAGAGACCACAAACCCAACAAGAGCCAACAAAACTAATGTAACTAATACATACTCATACCATTTAGGACCTGCAGTTTGTATTTCTGTATTTTGTAAAAAAACATAATTGTAATTGCATTGAATTTGCAATAGATAGGCTGGATGGATGGATGGATGGGCGGATAGATGGCTTAGATGAGCAGGTAAATGATGTTTCCAGCCTCTTTACGTCTGACAGCACCTGCACATGCGTGTGCTCACCTGAGCTGAGTACCGGACCCGGTACCGGGGGGTCCTCCGGTGCCGCTCTGCTCGGACTTGATGCGCTGCCTCTGCAAAGTGATGCCGGGGAAGTGATAGACGAAGCCGGTTCCCAGAGACAGACGCAGCACACTCATCCACAGGCACAGCGTGTAGAGCAGCGATAGAGCCATCTCCTCCTTTAGGGCTGCACACACAAAGAGGCTTTCCAGTAAGTCCTGCAGAGCGGAGTCTCTCTCGAGCGGACCTGAAGTGAAACAGAGTTAAAATAAACCCAGCTGGAACCGGATCATTGCGTTTTTTCCCCTCTCAGGAGCCCAGGGTGAATGACACTCGGCCTCTTCCTATAGAATAATGCGGTTTTCTGACGCTTGACATCGTGCCGAGCGCAGAGGAGTCAAATATCCATCGTGCGTAAAAAAGCGCGCAGAGTGTGAGGGCTGTGCGTAAAGGCGCATCTGGTCCCCATCCACAAACCACGACCCCTCAGAGCTGCTGCAGGCTCCACACCGTGGATGCGATGGCTCACAGTCATCCAGAGTTTCTCATTGTCTCCGCTCTCCTGTTTCCCCAAGATTATGATGATGATGATAGAATGAGGAGCACCAGATAAGGTCTGAAGCCCCATTACTCAGGATACATAAACCACAGACAGATACTTGGGATGACACGGAGACCTTAAAGTAATCTGATGAAATGATAACAGATGATGTGCTTTCATCACTTTGTCCACTGGAGATGAAACATCTGGAGCTATTTTTGCCAGAAAAGCCTGAGGGTATAATACAAATCGTGCTTCTTACTTCTCCTTTTCTGAAATCTGTTTGTTTTTGCACCTTAATGAGGTTTTAAGATGGACCTTGAGCCATGATGAAGCTTCAATAGATAGATAGATAGATAGATAGATAGATAGATAGATAGATAGATAGATAGATAGATAGATAGATAGATAGATAGATAGATAGATAGATAGATAGATAGATAGATAGATAGATAGATAGATAGATAGATAGATAGATAGATAGATAGATAGATAGATAGATAGATAGAGCTATGATTTAGACTGTTTCTAGGGAGACTGTTTAACTGGTTGATGACCAGTTTGATTGGACTGGTCTTGATGGGACTCTAAGAGTGATTGAGGTATGACTCTTAGACTGGTTTTAGTGGGACTATTGGGCCAGTTTTGCTATGACTCTTATTGGTTTCAGTGGAAATGTTTGACTGGTTCCTTTGTAAGCCTTACACTGGTTTGACTGGGACTATGGTCATGCTGGGCCTCTGGCCTGCAGCGCCCCCTGCTGGGCCCCGGGGCTCCTCGCAGGCCGGGGGAGGAAGGAGACGTGTCCCAGAGAGAGAGCAGCCTGCACGGCCAGATGGAGGCGGAGAGCACCGGCAGCAGCATGGCTGGGAAACAGGACGTGGAGGCGGCAGAAAACCCCCTGGAGCCGCTCATCGAGTCCCTCCGGCAGCAGATCGAGGAGCAGGACCCAGTTTTCCTGATCGGTGTCATCGTCGCTCTGGCTGTTGTCATCATCACCTGCGGTGAGAAGTTAAGCTGGGCTAGCTAGCCCAGGCTAGCATGGCAGGCTAAGGCCTGGAGCTGGTTTAGCTCAGTCTGGCACATGGAGCCTCACGGGAGGACAGCTTAGACTACACTTCTCAACCTAAATATGTTTTTTTGTCTTAAATGAATGTCTAGTTTTTATTTTCATAAATGAATTTATGTTTTGGTGAGAAACGTCCGAGCTAGGAAGCTAAATGCTAACTGACAGCAAACTGAAGCTGCTGTCAGTTGCATCAGCACTTCTCATCTGATCACCCTGGCAACAGTGCTTCCTTCTTTCTTTCTTTCTTTGAATGTAACCCTGACTTTTCTCTCTCTCTCTGTGCAGTGTTTCTAAAGTACTTCCTCACCAGTAAGACTGTGAGGAGTGCCGTGCTGCTGGTGGGACTGTGTGACTCTGGGAAGACGCTGCTGTTCAGCAGGGTGAGTCTGATGGTCAGACCTGACACGTCCTCCTCCTCCTCCTCCTCCTCCTCCTCCTCCTCCTCCTCCTCCTCCATCTCAGGATGCTCAGCTCACTCTGCTCCTGTTTCCTCAGCTGCTGTCAGGGAAGTTCAAGAGGACGCAGACCTCCATCACAGACAGCAGTGCTCCATACAAAGCCAAAAACGACAGGGTGAGTGAAGTCAGTGAGTGCTCCTCTCTGGATGTCATGGTGATCCTGGGTGTAAGGCTGTGTCTCTCGTATGCAGGGAACCACCTGGACCCTCATAGACCTGCCAGGACATGACAGCCTCCGCTCTCAGTACCTGGAGAAGTTCAAATCCACAGCCAGGTGAGACTAAGATCACTGGTTAGGATGACAAGTAAAAGTAGCGGATGTCAAACTTATGTCCATCACCCCAAAATGACTGGTTGTAACTGTCGTAAATGGTGGATGTGTGGTTCTTATGTGGTGCTTTCCCAGTCTTCATAACCCCTCAAAGCCCAAGACACACTCACCCATTCATTGAGTGGCAAAGGCTGCTTTGACCAGTAGCTTTAACCAGTCACACACATTCCCACCTTTATGATACAGAATCAGGTTGAAGTTGGAGTTCAGTATCTTATCCAAGCATGTTTTTATAAGTAGGCTTGTACATGTCTACCACTATGAATCATAGTCTCATCATTTAGATTTAATTCTTATACATTGTTGGGAAATCTCTTCTATAAGTGAGTTTAGTAAGGGCTGACCCTATTAAAGTGAGTCTAAAGAGGTGAGTTTTGAGCCGGAGATTTGAAGTCTGCGAGAAAATGGTCGGCTCGCCTCTCAGATAAGATAAGAACTTTATTTATCCTCTCAGGGGGAACTACTCTGTCTGGCAGCCAGCACAGCACAGCACTAACCACTGCTCCATGGTGTTTCCCAACAATCAGGAAAGAGGCATGAAATATAAGTATAATGATAGTAAGCACTGATTAGCAAATGATTAAGGAAATAACAAGTGAGTAATGGAAATAAATAAGTTGAGACGGGAACATTCAGATACAGATGCGTTGTTCCACTCTGTCTTGTCTGGTCCTGGATAAAAGCCTCTGCTGAAACACTGAATGTGTGGGACTGATCCTCCTTGCTGTTTCCTCTCTGCAGGGCCATCGTGTTCGTGGTGGACAGCGGCATCTTCCAGAAGGAGGTCAGGGACGTGGCGGAGTTCCTGTACGTCCTGCTGACGGACACTGTGATCTCCAGGAACGTGCCGACCCTCCTGGTGGCCTGCAACAAACAAGGTTGACCCCTGAACCACTCGGCTAGTCGCCTGCCTCTAGATCCTCCAGAAGGTGCATGGTGTTGTTCTGGTACTTTTACTAACCGGCCTGTTTATTCTGGCAGATATCACCATGGCAAAATCAGCTAAACTGATCCAGCAGCAGCTTGAAAAGGAAATGTAAGTAACTGTTCCTTTCCTCTCAGTGTTGATCATTTCCAGGTACAATTCAATACTACTATTTGTCAGTTAATTAATTAGTCTATTAAATGTTGAATATGTTGAACTTTTATTAAGTTATACATCCATGGGGTGTGGGGGGGCCTTCTTCCTCTATCGTTAAGCTAACTAGCTAGGATCTGAAGACCCTGGAAGCTCATCCTAGATATTCCACTTTGAAGAGTCATTGAAGAGATGTAGAAGGTTTGACCCTCACCCGGTCCTCTCTCCTCTCCTCTGCTAGGAACACGCTGCGGGTGACGCGCTCGGCGGCCCTGAGCTCTCAGGACGGCTCGGTGGGCGGCAGCGTCTACCTGGGCAGGAAGGGCAGAGACTTTGAGTTCAGCCAGCTGCCCATGAAGGTGGAGTTCCTGGAGTGCAGCGCCCGCGGCAGCAAGGGCGAGGAGGGCCAGGCGGACATGGAGAGCCTGGAGAAGAGCCTGGCCAGGCTGTAGGAGCCTGAGCCGGGTCTGAGCTGGGCCCTCAGCGCCTCAGCCCAGCAGGACAGGGGCGGGGTTCCTCCTCAGTGGAGGATTGGACGGTTCCCATAAAAAAAACCTTCAAATGACATTAAAAGTGGAGGAATGTTGGAGAACACACCAAAAAGCCTGATGTAGCAGTGCTCATTCAGCGTACATCATCGTGACTGTGAACATCCACCTTATGAAAACGCTTTGTGTTTAGCTTGGTTTGGAAAAAATATAGTTTTTGAAACCTTTAAATTTGCTGTCTAGAAATTTCAGTTTGTAAAGTTATAGATTGCTGCCTGTCAGGTTCTCATGTTATCGTGTGTCTGGTCTCTGAGCTGCCCCGAGAGGACAGAATCACCCGTGACTTCAGCGGTCTGCTTTGTGCCTTTTTATTCCAGAAAAGTGGGAAAACGACGGTTTGTGTGCTTGAAAGTGTAGCGTGAATACAGTGCATTTGCAATGAATGTTTGGATTTACATTTTGTGTTTTTCAATCATTTTTCTCAACAACTTTGATAGTTGAAGTGAAACAGAAGACATGAAGACTCGTGAAAGAATATAAAATGAGCAAAAACTGATGCAATTCAACGATATTCACACAAAAGTGGCTGAAACGCATGAGAATCCTCATTTTATTCAATACGATCCAGTGGCAAAGAGAAAGCAGTCACCCTTCATTTTAAATCAAAGTTACACTCTTTATTGTACTACCAATGTGGGAAATACACTCAGCATAATATGGATTTATCACAGAATGGGTATTTTGTGATTATCCAATATCCAGCATTGATTTAGCATATTTCAGTTATGGGACACACGCTGACCCAGTTCCAGTGCAGCTTCTTCAACTAATCCAATCAGCGATAATGAAAGTAGAGCAACCACTCAGCTTTGTGCTACTGGGGAAAATATTTAGACCTGAGCTGAATGCAAACGCTGCTACAGAGCACAGGTCTCATAAACCTAATGCGTGTGAGAGTGATGACATAATGACCTAATTAAGATGACGGGGTCGTGACCTCCATACGGAGCAGTGGCTGAGTCTCAGCCGCTCCCAGACTGCTGATTAACAGTGCAGAGTAATGATTAACTTTAATAGTGACACATCTGAAAGGTCACATGACTTCAGCCTCCTCAGGTCACCTGCTTCAGACAGGTTTTTATTCTAGGAAAAATAACTGAATGTGACGATGTCTTTTTGGCTGATTTGGTAAAAGTGCACAAAACACATTGGACAATATTTCACAGTAAACTTGTCTATAGGGTCACACGAAACAAAATGAACCACAACCCACAAAACTTGCATAAAAATAGATAAGGAAACAAAATAAATGCAGAATGTTTTTGAGGATGTTTGCTATCTATATCTGTCCATCGTCTCAGACCCTGGACAGGTCACCAGTCCATTACAGGTTTCTCACACTCACACAAGCACGCACACACACACACACACACACACACACACACACACACACACACACACACACACACACACACACACACACACACACACACACACACACACACACACACACACACACACACACACACACACACACACACACACACACACACACACACACACACAGAGGTGGGAAACTCCTACAGACATAGGGAAAACATCTCACTGTGAGGTCTCTCTCAATCACCATCACCATCTCCATCTTCCAGTTTTGGGGTTTTTTAATTCATACCAAAGCTCAGACCTCAGTTCCAAAGCATTTTAAGTCGAGATAGGGAGAGGCAAAGGAGTGTAAACCTTTCAGTAGTGTCTGTAAGGTGAGAGTAAGGCGAGTGAAAGCGATGAGGAGGTTAAACTAGAGCTGAGACAGAGGGTAGACGGTCAGGCTGGAGCTCTGATCTGCGACCACCACGCTGGGTTCTCCTTTCAGCAGGGCAGGACACAACCAGTTCACCTTGTCCCCGTGACTGATGCTCACTCTGGGTCCAGACTTCTCCTCCGTGGCCTCCTCTGACCCTGCTGCCCCTGCCTCCTCCTCCTCCCCTTCCTCGACCTTCTCTGTGCTCCTCCCTTTGTCCTGGGACTGGTCCTTCCTCCTCGCCTTGCTCTTACCCTTCCTACGAGGCGCCGCCGGCCCCCTCGCCTTGGCCTTGGCCTCTGGAGACACCACCGGGTGCTTACTGAGGTCCCACAGGGCGACCAGGCCGTCGTTGCCGCCCGAGACCAGCCAGTACGGGTGGGGGAGGAAGCTGAGGAAGTGGGCCTGCGACGCCCCCTGGCTGTGAGCCTTCACCGCGGCCTGCTGCTCCAGCTTGGAGCCGGCGCCGATCCGCAGCAGGTGAACCCGCCCGTCCTCCGCCGCGCACGCCGCCACGTTCCCGCAGCCCGCCACGGACACGCAGTGAGCCAGCGGCGGGTTGAAGAGCTGACCCGGACGCCCCTGGTGCTCCTCTTCCTCCTCCGCCACGTCCTGGAGGCTGAGGGTCCAGAGAGGCCGCGTCTTCTGCAGCCCCCACAGCATCACCTGCAGCCACACAACAAGCTTAACTGGACCTGGCATCATGAGTGGAGCATCTCTCCTTCACCTCTGGTGCTAACATGGAAGCTATGGTTTCATCAGAAACGCCTCAGATGCTGTTTTACAATTGTATGTTTAGGTATGGGAATTTTATGGTCTATTTCTATACAGCTCTGGTGCTGTTTCATGTTTCCGATACTCACTTGTAACTTGTTACTGACTGTTGTGTGTCGTGGTGTTTTGTGAGTGTCATGGTGGACAGAACTATTCCCCTTCTCGTATAAATAACATACACACATTAATATGGGTGTCTTAATGAACCTATGCTGACTGGTGTCTTGCTTGCCACCCACATGAATGACTCACTCGATGTCTACGTCAGATCTAGTCCTGACACAGTGATAAAGCAGATGGTGCGTCTGTCCTCTGTCTCACCTGCATGTCCAGTCCAGCAGACAGCAGGTTGTTGGGTCTGTTCGGTCTAAAAGCCACCGAGGAGCAGATGTTGGTGTGTCTGCGCAGCGTCCTGCACACTTTCCCCCCGGGAAGCTCCACAACCCGCACGGCCCCGGAGTCGTCGGCCACGGCCAGGGCCGAGCCCGTGTCGTTCAGGGCCAGCGCGTTGATCTCCTCCTCTCCTGCTCCCTGGAGCTCCTCCGCCGGGCTCTTCAGGCTCCGTGGGTCGAGCACGCTCACCGTGTCCCCGTGGGACACGTAGAGACGACCCGGAGCTGAGGGCGAGAACACGATGCTCGTGCAGTCCTCCTCTCCGGACAGAGTCAGGCGGCTGATGACGGTTCCCTCCTGGCTCCACACGGCCACCTCTCCACCCTCGGAGCCTGACGCCAGCAGACCCTCAGGACCAGGAGACGCCCCGACACACAGGATGGAGGTGGAGTGGCCCTCGGACCACTGTCTGGCCATGCTGACCCTGACAACAACAAACAGGACAGAAAAACATGAGTTAAAGCAAAATTATGAGACATTGTCTTTATAAATAACAATTTACTGTAGCGAGCATTTTATAAACATAAATGGTTATCCTGTCTGGGCACAAACAATATCTTATATCTCGTTTGTTTTGCCCTGACCAAATTATACTAGTTTATGACATATTTCCAATAGTTATTTGTTTGAACATGTCGGAATAAACATTCATTTATTCTATTGAGGAAAATAATCACAGAAGGCCTGACCACATCATGAAAACAGAAACAGCCTCAATGAAAAGACACAAAACATAACTAATAATACATTTTAAACATGTCGAAATAGATATGTTATGTTATGTTATAACAGAAAAGGCATGTTTTCTGATCTGATGCAGGGCAGATAATATTATTTTAATGATCCAAAACGTGATGAAAACATCTTAAAGTCTGGGTCCGTACGTATACTTGAATGATCCAGAGATGGGGATCACTATGTAAATCAGTTTCGGCGAGCAGAGATCAAGATCTAACCAAACAGTCTCTGCTAATGTTTTAGCCTGACAGCTAACAAGCAGCTACCTCCCAGCCCGCCCCACGCTCAGGACACGACAACAAAACACGCATCTGGGGGTTAAGTCATCTCAAACCATTCGACTCGGAGCTGTGACATAGTTTGACATATACAATAAAATGCATTTGCGTTACCTCGATTAGTTTCAACCCCCAGAACTTCGCTGTAGTGCCATGTGGGGCTGAGTCGCTCGTTGATGACGTCACTGACGCTCCTGAGTCAGTTTGGTGATGCTTAGAGAAAGTTCTGGTGTTTAGTTATCAATTTAAACACATCTTATCTTATTACTTTACGATTTCTCCTTATGTTGCATACTTAATTTGTATTTAATAACACAATAGGACTATTTTTATTGATATTTTTTATCTCAGTGTACAATATTCTACAGATTGCACAGATACAAACAATACAAAAATGGAATACTTGTCAGTCAAATCAAATAGTCATTTAAGATTTAAATAATACACAAGTAATAAGTTCAATTCAAGATTTATGGATCAGGATTACGATCAGTTATAGATGCTACACACACGATAAGTGTGTTTGTATTTATTATTTATGTATTGTTTATGCATCCTCCCATTGTTCCACATCTTTTGAGACATAATGTACATGCAGGCATTTATGTGTGCATATTGTGTATTCATTCATGTCAGACTTGAGTGGTTTAAGCCCATAGAGCCTTTTTGAAAATGTCCTCCTGCTAATTAAATTAATCAAGGACCCATTTCGCCTGCCACCATAATTCAGTCAAATCAAAATCTAATCAAATCATCTATCAATCGTCTTTCCTGCTTTCTACACAGTGCTATTACAGTGGTATTACACAAAAAGACACGCAACGCTCATACGTCAACATATACATAAGTAAAGGTTAAATGTATGAATGAGCAATGATAAACAGATAACTGATATGTTAGACTGTTAGATTCAGGTTCAAAAACCTAATCTTATCAGTGAATCACACCATTAATCAAATATCTTTTTGTATTTTCATTCTCATTAATCACATCATCCGCAACCACTTCACGATCTACATTTACATACAGTGCGAACCCCTCCCTCCGCCTCCTGTATATATGTGTCCCCTGCTCTTCACTCCTGGTCAGAGCGTGGCCTCAGACCTGCTGTGTGTCCGGTCGACTCTCCATATTCTGGAATACTATCGCCCTCACTCTGAACTGCACTGGCTGAGCTTTCAGCACACTGGGCACAGAGGAGGGAAATCATTGACTCATTGTCCAGCGAACCCCCACACTGGGCCTTCACCTCCACAATGGCTGCTCTCCGCTGATTCATCCAAAGCTGCAGATCTGATGAGTGCGGTCCATTTCTGGGTCAGTGAGCAGCGTGTCATACTGCCGCCCTGAAAAGGGAACATAGAGCAGAGGCCACGGCTTTCAGATTCACACCAGAAATCACACGCAACCGAGCACCACACGCTAAACACACACATAGAGCCAAATTCTCAAATGCTGACACATACTGCACGTCTCCACAAAGAGGACGCAGCTCTCGCAGGACACTGAGTAAGTACGTGTAAGTACCCGACTAAGTTTTTCTTGGACTTTTGCATTGAATACACAGGTTCCACAAAGCAGGTGTATTATGCATACCAACGTGATGCAACTGTTGCAAGACAGACTGTCAGGATATTTCATAACGGTGTCTTATAGCTTCGTCCAGTGTGACAATAGGAAGTTTCTTCCTATAGTACCAGTATATAAAGCTTGTTAAGAGACTGCACATCGATGAGGCTGAAGGTAAGTGTACTTAAAAGAGTATTCGGTGCATTGTGCTTGATTCAAAATCTTTGGGGTTGCTGGTTTTGCATCTAACTGTGGTGATCGAAACACTGAGTTCATCATCAAATGTTCAGCAGAGAAACTCTTCCTTGTTACAGGCGTCTCAGCAGGCTGAATGTACAGCGATACGGGTCCATACATGAGTTACATGCACTGTGCTGTATGGATAAACATCGACCTGATATGTCATCCAAAGCATTAATAGTGCTAACCCATTCACCCATACACAATCTGAAGCCTGTGCACAGTCTGCAGAAACAATGACTTCATTTTGCCTGTCACCGAATGGTCTTTGGTGACCCTGGGTTGTGGAAAAGAATCACAAATAAAAAACAGGAGTGATCATTGACTTGTTTCTTTTTTGCTTTCTTGATTTAACTGTGGAACAAAAAGAGCCTGAGCATAAAATTAAAGGGTTTGATTTGTTATTCTGCTGATCTAAACAACACAGTTATGGCCCTAATAGGATGTGCACAGCAGTCACATATTATATTTGTTCATTATGGCTGATCCTGACTCTCTTCCTCAGGAGGTTGGTTTGGTATCCTGAAGTACTCACACCCCAGAGATCATGCGGTCACCGTATTTCCCAGCAAGGACGGTGCTCTTCCGCAAGGAGCCGAACGACGTGACGTACCGAGTGCCGGCGTTGCTCTACCTGTCCAGATCGAGCTCCTTCCTGGCCTTCTGCGAGGAGCGGCTCAGCCCGTCCGACTCCCATGCCCACCTGCTGGTCATGAGGAGAGGCACCTTCTACAGAAACTACGTGGAGGTCAGTGTTGCCTATCTGCAGAGCTTAAATGTGTGCTCATGCCTCCACCTAAGATCTTGTTTGCCTGTTTGATGTCTTATATGCTGATATATAAGAAGCAAACAGCAAGTTGAGTCTTTGAAATATCACTGTCTTCTACATTTCCATTTCTTTGTCATTAATACAAATTCAATAAAGTGGCACAGTAACATTGCAGTATTCTTAGAAAAGGTGAAATCACAACAATGACGATAGTTGAATGAGAAAATGTAATATAAGTGCCAAATTAGCATTCAAATAAGACTTTAAAACCTTGTGAGGTGACACGTTCAGATCATTCTGTTTGGCTGCAGTGGGAGGACATGCGTGTGCTGGGCACGGCCTTCCTGCCGGGACACCGCTCCATGAACCCGTGTCCGGTGTACGACGAGTTCACCGGCACGCTCTTCCTCTTCTTCATCGCTGTCCTGGGCCACACCTCGGAGTCCTACCAGCTGGCCACCGGGAAGAACGTGACCCGGCTCTGCTACGTGTCCAGCACCGACGGCGGAGAGACCTGGAGTCCCGTCACTGACCTCACCAAGAGGGTGATAGGAGACACCATCAAAGGTCAGAGGCCAGGAAACCTCCTCTGTGCTGCTCTTACTGATGATGGCAATCAGACTCAGAGGGTCTGCTTCAGCTAGGCAGAGTACGTGTGTGTGAATGAGAGGGATCGACATGGAATAGTGAGGTTAGAGGGAGATAGAGAAGCTTAGATTGAATCATTCAAAGCAATGGAGAGTGTGGAAAAGGCGTGTAGAAACAAACAAGCATGTAGTATGTTTTAAAGACAAGTGGACTAAGGAAAACACAGAGGCCAAGCTGGAGGTAGAAGACACTAGAATGATGAGATTTTCTTTGGGAATAACAATTTGACAAGATCAGGAACGAGGTCAGAGAGGACAGGCCGAGAGGTTGGAGCTGCCAGGCAGGAGGAAGACCAAAGAGGAGATTTATTGAGGATATGAAGCTAGCGGGTATGAGAGAAGAGGATGCAGACGATGGGGTGAGATAGAGGGAGATGATTCCCTGTGGTTAGGTAATACATCCTTTGTGACTTGAACCCTTATAAGCACCAGAAGACGAGATGAGATTAAACAACAAAGGGCACCAGTCAAGAAAGGGAAGCTGTGCTGATTTTACACCTCACAGACTGCTGCCTCACAGTTTTCTCCTACACTTCAAAAACATTCGATCTGAGACTCTAAATGAAGTGAGAGAGGGGAGAATGAATGGCATGTGTACCCTATAGTGGACTGATGACCTGTCCAGGGTGTATTCCCTGCCTTCAGCCCATGCATATTGAGACATATTGACACCCACTGGTGTCCAGGGGAATAGGGCAGGTGACGAGGTGGATGGATGTACCGTCCTCTTCCCTTTGTGCCAACATCTGTGCACCTCTGTCCCTGCAGAGTGGGCCACGTTCGCCCTGGGCCCGGGCCACGGCGTCCAGCTGAAGTCGGGCCGCCTGCTGATCCCGGCCTACGCCTACCACATCGAGTGCAAGGAGTGCTTCGGCAAGCTGTGCCAGACCACGCCGCGCTCCTTCTGCTTCCACAGCGACACCCACGGGCGGAGCTGGCGCTTCGGGCAGGCGGTGCCGTGGCCGGAGAGCGTGGAGTGCCAGATGGTGTCGGTGGACGAGGAGGACGGCACCAACGTGCTGTACTGCAACGCCCGCAGCCCGCTGGGCTACCGGGTGCAGGCGCTGAGCCGGGACGACGGAGCCTCCTTCCAGGAGGGGCAGCTGGTGCAGCGGCTGGTGGAGCCTCGTAACGGTTGCCATGGCAGCGTGGTGGGGTTCCCCGCCCCGCTCCACCTCCGCCACAGCCTGGGCCACCAGCTGCAGCTGCAGCAGCCCCCCCCGCAGCCCTGCAGACACTGGACCGCCTGTGCGGGCCAGCCGCCCAGCCCGCCTGCTCCCAGCCTCCACCCGCCCGCCTCCCCGGACTTCCTCACCCCCACCTGGGTGGTGTACTCCCACCCGACGTGGAACACCGCCCGCAGGGATCTGGGCGTGTTCCTCAGCCTCTTCCCCCGGGATCCAGACAGCTGGCGCGGGCCCTGGGTGGTGTACGACGGGCCCTGCGCCTACTCCGACCTGGCCTACGTGGAGCTGCCGCCCTCGCCCGGGGCTCCGCCCGCCGTGGCCTTCGCCTGCCTGTTCGAGTGCGGTAAGAGGACTGCCTACGAGGAGATCTGCTTCTGCATCTTCACGCTCTACGAGCTCATCGACAACCTGCCCCGCGACCTGGAGCAGCAGGCGCGGAGGAAGAAGAAGTGCGAGAGGGAGCAGGATGACGTCTCCGAGGAGGAGCAGGGCTCCCCCGCCACACCGGTTTTCCTTCAGGTGAAGAAGAAGATGAAGAGGAGCAAGCTGAGAGACATGTGCTCCGTGTCTTAAGTGAAGCTGTGATGGTTTGAGACGTTCGCTCTTGTTTTGTTGTGTCTTCCTGCACAGTCCAGTGCAGCCCGATGTCCGGCCTTCATGATGCCTTATGAGATAAAGCTGCGAGTCTGTGTAAAATAAGCAGTTTGAATGGGTGTTTGAACTTTTTATACAATTTACTGTACTGTGTTATAATCAAACACACTTAACTGGCTCCTTTTAAAGCAAATTAAGTGTTTTCTTTGCCTTTTGTTCTATTTGAAACATGGAAATGTCTCAACATTCAGGTCTTTACTGCAGTTATCGTGAGATATGTAGCAATATCAATTTTTATTTTGTTTTTATTTTTCACAAGAAATGCTAAGGTACAGGCATTCCCTGTGTTTTTGTCCTGTCCAGTCGACGTCCAGTGTTTCAGTTCAGGTTCGATCACTTGTTCTTCAGATTTTGTTAAACATATTGAGCGCAATTAAATATTTCATGATGCTTGGACTCATCGGATTTGGCCAGTGAATACCGATCTCAATCTCAAGTCTCAGGAAACAATTTCAACAAGTATCGAGTATACATAGCGAGGAAGATGAGGTTTCCTGTTTTCACTTCCTGTCTTTGCATACTGAGCTACTGTTAACAAGCTCAGAACGAGCTTTAGAGTCAAACTCAAAATGTCGAGGAAATTCACAACTTCCCAGCAGGTGGAAGTGCTTAACACTGTGTAGATTTTGGCCTCCAAGCCTCCCTTAATTGCCCAGACCTGGTTAATTTGCTCCTGCTACGCTACATTTCGTCTAGCGTGAACATATCCAGGGGAAAGCTGCAACTCGTCAACTCGCAGCTGCTCCCAGAGCAGCTCTAATGGGATAACTGTGCCGCGGCTAATCAGTCCTGCTCGAGACGCGTAGAGCGGCTGACGTCCTGAGCCGGAGCACACGCAGAACAGCGCCAGATAAAAGCGGAACGGTTTGTTTAGTTAAGAGGACAAAAAAATAAACAGGAACACAGCGGGATCTGGACAGCGTCTCCCCTCCCTCCGCCGCTATTAAGGTCCAGTCCGAGCCTGCGCTCGCTCAAAGAGCTGCTGTTCTCCGGCATCGCTGCTTTGTGGCTTACCCACCATGTGTGCGAGGCTCCTCGTCGTACTGGCCGTGTTTAATGGGGTGACTGGGAGCCCCTTTGTGACCCTCAGCCCCGGGACAGACTCTGGGACTGGGATCGATGGTCCCAACATCATCCCAGAGACCGAGGAGGAGGCGAGGACGATCAGACGGGTGAGACAAGAGCTTTCACGTTTGTTTTGCTTTCCAACCAGTGAGAAATATCTGCTCAAGAACTGAAACGATTTGCAGGGAGACAGAGAGACACATTCGACGATCGAGATATATCTTTGTTGCAATCATTGTTACAAGACCAAGACTGTTCTGTACATAGTACAAAGGTCACTTCAAGCTCGGGTCGAGACGCTGAGCTTTCCAAACACGCCGCCACTGAGCTGCGGAGCTAAGGGGGTCAAACGGTGCTAAAATCCAGGTAATAAATATGTCTCCAGCTCGGGCTACTGAGCAAATTTAAAAGGTATCAAAGTTTTGTACGGTTCTGCATGTGGAGGAGTCAGGCTGGATTAACGGGCAGGAACACCAGGTGGTTCTGTCAGAGAGGGACGGGTCACAGCCGGGGCAGGTGAGACGCCTCCTCAGCTCTTCCACTTGTTCTTCTTGGGCAGCTGCCCCGTGGCCTCCAAGTATTTGTGGACGAGCTCCTCTTGCATGTTTGGCAGGCAGGGCTGGTATCTGCTGTAGTCCATGGTGTACTCCCCTTTTCCCTGAGCGCACAAGCACACGAGATGTTTACGCAATTAGAGACAAATCGTGGAAGAATTCAGCGAGAGGACTCCCACAACTCTGTGAATGGATACTCTCTGACCAACAGGATCAAAGAGTTTCACATTTTCCCTCAAGTTTAGGCTCCAAAAGAGGAGACTCTCAGATCAGTCGAGAGCACAAATGTGATCTAAAACACAGAAATCACTCACTTCTGTGGAGGAGCGCAGCTCTGTGGCGTAGCCGAACATGTTGTTCAGTGGAACCTGTCGCCAGAAACATGACAAAACACAAGTCAGGTGCACAGATTCAGGCGATGGGGACGGCTTGTGTTGAGAGAGACTGGCGGAGCGGACTCACATCGGCGTACAGAGTGAGGTAACCCTCGGCTCCGTCCTGCCCCGTGATCACACCGTGCCTGCGGTTTATACCAGCGATCACCACCCCCTGGAACTCCTGAGGAGCTACCACCTCCACAGACATGATGGGCTCCAGGATCAGCACGTTGGCCTTATCCATAGCTGAGGAGGGAGGTACGTAAAAAGTCAATAAACGAACCAGGCCAGCTCAAACAAACACTAAACCCCGAGGGAAAGCCTCACCCTGCTTCAGAGCGCCCTCTGCTGCTCGGATGAAGGAGATCTCGTTGGAGTCCACCATGTGGTTGGCTCCGTCCTCCAGGACGAACCGGACCCCTGAGATCTTGTGTCCGCTCAGCGGCCCCTTCTCGCAGGCCTCCAGGAAGCCCTGCAGGGAGACGCAGCGCCTGGGGTTTCGCTCGGTGCTCAGACCTGAGGCGTACGTGCAGAACGTCGGGCAGAACGAACCTTTTTCACAGCCGGCACAAACTGCTTGGGGACGTTGGTTCCCACCGTCTCGTCCTCAAACTCCAGCTTGGTGCACTGGTCGGGCTCCAGAGGCTCCAGGACCCCGATGACTTTGCCGTACTGGCCGGAGCCGCCGCTCTGCTTCTTATGGGTGAAGTCAAACCTGAGGAGGAGGAAAAGGACAAATGTAGGATCATCTAGAAGCATCTATTTACATGTCAAACTGGCAAAAACAAAAACCTCCACCAGGCTGTTGCTTCTGAGGAGAAACACCAGCAGACTGAGCAGTTCCTTTTGTCCCTGTGGTGAAAAGACTCAGTGACCTTCACACAACTTTTACAACACATTATTTACTAGCTTCTAAAACATTAAATGTCCAGCGATTTGATTCTGTAAAAACAATCTTCCCTTTTGTTTACGAGTGCATTTGCTTATAAAGTTGTATTATTTCAACATGGAGACAGAACGAGCTCTGTCCCTTTAAGAGAAGAGGGCCGGCCTCACAGAGGAGGATCGGAGGAAGTAGGAAGTGATCTTTGAATGGTCTGAGAAGCAGATGACACTCAACACCGGACAACTTGAAGTTTCCCTCTGTGGAGTTCAACCAGCCGTGAGTTAGCAGGACTCCAGTCTCAGGCAGGATCCTTTGTTTGTCAACACTTTTATCTTCGCCGGGAACTTTCTCCGACCTCTACACATTAGCTTTGCGCTGCTCTCAGAGGATTTCTCTTATCTGAACACAAACAAGCCTTTTAAGAGAGAGACGCTCAGAGCCCAGCTGACACCTGAGAGTCAAAGTCCATCACAGGTGTGAAGCCCATCCCCATTCATTCACAGCTTTGTGTGCCTGTCTTCTCCTCTGTCCCTCTCTCTTAATACTGTCTGTTCTTCCATTTGAAGCCCGTAGAGGAGGAGGCTGAGGAAGAGGTGATGGCCACCGGAGAGCTGAACCCGAACCACTACCCTGCTCAGAGGGCGGCCAAGGTGGTGCAGCACTACCTGACCGCCCACCACGGCTCTCCTCACAGGCTGTTCGGCCTGCACCGGGTCCACAGTGGGAACGCAGAGGTCTGGTTTAAAAAGCTACCGGTTCACTTCCAGCTCCTCCACGGCTACGACGTCCACTAACTGTCGCTATTGCTTCATTTTTTTTTTAGGATGTGGCAGACTTGGGGAGGAAGTACCAGCTGGAGGTTTCAGTGCAGGAGATCATCAGCAACGTAAGAGCTCATCACTGATCTGAGGAACCCAGACCTTCAGCTCTTCATGAAAGGGATGAAGATTTGGGTTCATTTCTGAGTCTGTTTGAACAAATCGATGAAGAACTACAAATCTAAATTGTCACACCTTCAACGGTAATGGAATCACCTAAATGTCGAAAAAGCTGTTCCAATGTTGCGAAAGTACTGAAAGCACGCCTTGTGAGGCGGTTTCTCAGATGTGATAATGCAATCCATCTTCCTCAAAGACTTCTGGGATGAGATGTGTGATAACTTCTTTCAATACAGGCACCATTTCATAAACAGTATTATTATTATTACATCCTATTATTGTGTGAAAGTCTGCAGGCTTCGTTACTGACCCGGTATTCACCTCGGTCCTATAGCAAGATTAAAAAGAAAACGTAGCTTTTTGTTCAGATTGATCCAGCAGAATAATCTCTGGCTTTAGAGAGAGCAGGTTTGACAAGACTGGACTTAACAGCAGATAGAATAGGAGGCACTGTGGAAACATCTGGACTACGCCTTCGCTCTGCACATTCTTCTCCTACTGTGTTTGCCTCTTAAAACTCTAAACTTTAAACTCCATTTTTGTTTCTGAACACCTCTCTCTCTCTCTCCAGACCACAGAGAAATGCTCTGCAGAGGTGTTCTTTCCTAAGGGCCGGCAGCCGGAGGTCCAGGCCTCGTGCGTGGAGCTCCTTCAGACTGACACTGCAGCCCAGGACGAGGCCTTCTACCAGAAGTACCGGACCAGCCCGAGCCTAGTGTCCGCACAGAATCTACCTGGTATGTGTGGGGAGTCGGGTGTTGCGTAACATTTGATAATTTCTGAAATAAAAAATTCAGAATAAGTGGAATTTCAACACTGCTCAAGTCTGTGGTTTGAGTGAACTCTGGCTGACACTCCCATCCCGCCCAGTGCACATAGCTGCGATCATAAAATGTACACATCGCTCACAGAATGACTGACACGCCTTAAAAAGGCTTCGTAATGTGATTGAGTGTCCTTTATACACCACTGAGACTCCGAAAATCATCTGAACGTTATCCTTCTCTCCAGTGTTCGAGCTGACGCTAACATAGCTTCAGATAGCAGCTCATAGTAAGTTTCCTGAGCTGTGACTTGTTTAGATTGTAACCATCACCTGTTCATATACAGTCACACAGTTTCTGAATCTTAACAGACTAACTCAGTCTGTACAAAACATCACAATACTGCTGGTAGAAGGTCTGCCAAATGGATGTGAACCTGATAACCCCTCCCCTCTGTTCTACCGACAGACAGCTACGGACACATCGACCCCGACATGAGGCCTCTGTGGCACCTGAGCATCGTGGCCTCCAGCCTCATCATGCTGAATGAATCCAGCGAGGGGACGCTGTACAACATGGCTCAGGTGGCCAACGTCACACAGCTGGTGAGCTGCTCCTCTCGTCTGTCCGTCTGATGACCCAAACACACTCCTGGTTACAGAACCAAAGCGTATCTCTGTTTCATCCGCTGCAGCCCTCTGAGAAGGACCAGCTCAAGTTTGACGCCCATGTGCTGCTGCATGACATGGTGTCCCAGGTAGGAAGCCATTATGAGCTCAACTCAAAGAGCTGAAACACTCAGAGGGCCAATATGCTGTCTTACTATCAGATACGTTGACCAATCATTTCTATTTGCACAGGAAATCATCCACTGGAAGCTGCAGTTCAGCTGGTCTCCTGCAGGGGGAGTTAAAGTGCAGCACATGGAGCAGATGCCGCACTGTCACAGCTGTGAGAAACCTCCCAGCACAAGCTGAACATCTGGGTGTTCGACCCGGCTGCCAGACGACACATGCTGATGCTCACGTCTCGTACTCGGCTCTAAACGTGTGTTTGATGATGATGATGCTGCACACACAAACACACACACACACACACACACAAGCACACAGATCGGTCGTATATATAACGGTGACGCCCGCTGCAGCGTGTTACTCCTTTGGTGCCTTTTGGTTTCCTGTTGTAGTTCAGCCAAAATAAACTGTTTATACAGAAGATTGCTTCACTTTGTCTGTGTGTGTCTGTGTGTGTGTGTGTGTGTGTGTAGTACTTACGTTACAGGGCTGGAGATCGTCTCTCTGAAAGCTACTTTAGGTTTTCCCATCACGCAGGCACAGCCGTATTCTCGCTCCATCCTCTAAAAACAACACAATAAAAGCGAAAATGAGGAGGAGAAACGTCAGGATTGTTAAGATCTGCAGGACGATTAATTCAAACAAGCATGGAGATGAAGGAGATCTGGTTTGCGTTGCACAGACATCTCTTCTATTTCCAACAAACCGATAAAGACAGAGATGAAAAAATAAATAAATCAAACCTCCTTCGAGTCCTTTGCTACAGCCAGGACTTCAGAAAAGTATCTACAGGATCAAAAATCTACACAAATCAAAAGGAAGGACCTGTTCTGGTTACCTGGGAGTAGATCTCGAGGTGCAGCTCGCCCATGCCTGAGATGATGGTCTCTCTGCTCTCGGTCTCGTAGTGCACTCTGAAGGTCGGGTCCTCCCTGGTGAACCGGTTGATGCCTTTGGAGAATTTGTCCAGGTCGTTCTAGTCAAAGGGGAGAGGATAAGGGAAGAGCAGGTCGATAAGAGAAGAAGACCCTGGAGTTCCAAGTTTCACATTATGTAGAAGAATATAAAAGCATGCTTACCTTGTTGACTGGCTTTATGGACATGGAGATGACTGGCTCAGGGACGTGGATGGACTCCTGTGGGACAGAGAGGGAATAGAAGAGGACTTTGGAGCAATGATAAAGACAGATGAACAAAGAAACAATCACCCATCTCTACATCCCAGCCTCTATTGTTGCCCTCACCATCTGCATCTTGTGACCATGTGACTGTTATGAAGTGCCTTTAAGTGGGACAAATAAGGAGCAGAGGCGGGGTGAACGCATCCACTCACCATAGACAGGTTATCAGTGGTTTTGGTCGTGAAAGTGTCTCCACTCGCACAGTCGATGCCAAACAGAGCACAGATGTCCCCAGCGTAGACCTCGTCCACGTCCTGACACAGACAGACAGAGGGACAGACAAACAGAAGACGAGATCATCCAAGTGTCTTATTTTGATAGTCTTGTTTTGGTGGGGGATGGAAACATGCGTCTGTGCAGGCAGAGGGGATGTGGTTGTTATCTTCACACTCGGCCGGTGCCAAAAAGAGGAAGTCGACCGTTCTAACCAGTCACGCTCCCGCCGTGTTTGAACTGGAAACCGCAGATGGAGGCTGTGATGGCCTGTGATGGCCTGTGATGGCCTGTGATGGCCTGTGATGGCCTGTGATGGCCTGTGATGGCCTGTGATGGCCTGTGATGGCCTGTGATGGCCTGTGATGGCCTGTGACGGCCTGTGACGGCCTGTGACGGCCTGTGACGGCCTGTGACGGCCTGTGACGGCCTGTGATGGCCTGTGATGGCCTGTGATAACCTGTGATAGCCTGTGATAGCCTGTGATAGCCTGTGATAGCCTGTGATAGCCTGTGATAGCCTGTGGTAACCTGTGGTAGCCTGTGATAGCCTGTGATAACCTGTGATAGCCTGTGATAGCCTGTGATAGCCTGTGGTAGCCTGTGGTAACCTGTGGTAGCCTGTGATAGCCTGTGATAGCCTGTGATAGCCTGTGGTAGCCTGTGGTAGCCTGTGGTAGCCTGCTGACATGCGGCGGCCTGCCCTCACCTCCATCTGGTCGGCGTGCAGACGCACCAGCCTCTGCACTCGCACCTTCTTGCCCATGCGTGTGTTGTAGATGTACTCTCCCTTCTTCAGACAGCCCTGGTACACCCGCATGTACGTCAGCTGGCCAAACCTCCCCGCCTGATGGAGAATAAAGATACAAAAATTTAAAAAAATGACGAGCTGAAGGCTTCCTGTTGAGCAAATATGACGAAAATAGAGACGAAAAACAAACTTCTCACCTCCAGCTTGAAGGCCAGACCAACAAAGATTTGTGTGGCGTCTCTAGTTGGGTCCATCTGGATCTTTGTTGTTTCACCGTTATCACTAAAACAGGAAAAAAACAGACAAATAAGCACGCAGTCTTAACAGAAACAGACCTCAGATCTTTCATTTGATGAGCTGAGACTTCCCCGGCCTGCACTCGCACTCACTTGTTATTGAGGAGGGCGTAGTTCTTGACCTCAGTGGGGTTGGGCAGGTAGTCCAGGACGGCGTCCAGGAGAGGCTGGACGCCCTTGTTCTTCAGAGCTGTGCCCACCAGCACGGGACTGAAGAGCTGCTGCACGGTGGCTCTGCGGATGGCAGCCTGGGGACAGGGAGGGGAGGGGAGGGGAGGGGAGGGGAGGAGAGGAGAGGAGAGGAGAGGAGAGGAGAGGAGAGGAGAGGAGAGGAGAGGAGAGGAGAGGAGAGGAGAGGAGAGGAGAGGAGAGGAGAGGAGAGGAGAGGAGAGGAGAGGAGAGGGGAGGAGAGGAGAGGAGAGGAGAGGAGAGGAGAGGAGAGGAGAGGAGAGGAGAGGGGAGGAGAGGGGAGGAGAGGGGAGGAGAGGATAAGATATTACATTTAGTAGTGACAAAACAAAATCAAATGGTAATAATAATAAACAAATTAGAAATATAAATGAGTTAACATTAGAAATGAGTCTGTGCAGGCAGATCACCACTGAAAGAAGATCCAAACTAATGAGAAGTTTCTGCCTCAAACACTCATTAAATACTTTCCTAGCACAGCTGGCTGCCACCTCTAGTATGCATCTCTAGGTCAACTGTATTAAATAAACAAGTTACATATCAATTATTCTACCTTATTTCATCACAGGCTTTGGTGGTGGCATGTTTCAGAGGAAGTCAAACTTAGATCTCAAAGACCAGTGACAAGATTACTGTTCCGCTTTTGACTGGACTGACACGGTTCGTCTGTTGTCTTGATCAGCTTTATAAAATGGTTTGATAATGGTATAAAATACAAAGTGGTGTCTGGGGGGAACTCTGGAGCAGCTCATCAAAACATCCTGGTCAGGTCAGTAATCTATCACATACACACACCAGTCACTCTCACACCTAGGGGCAATGCTAAATGCTAAATTAAGAGTGCGGCCTGCAGACACAGGCTGGAAATGAGCCGACCTTTTCCGTAAGTATAAAAATATCAGATGGTTTAGGAAAACATTTGGTAAATATATAAGTTCCACAGCATGGATCATATAGACTTGGCTGACTTTGACCTGGAGTAACCCTGAGCTCATCTCATCTTGTTTGTGCTGCATCCAAGCATCTTTTTTTACATTTCATGCGTGATGCCGGGATGTCAATGTGAACTTTATTTTTAACCGATTATAAACCAACTATGAGTCACAGTTCTGCGTAGATGAAGGGGCGTCTTTCGCTCTCGGTCCTTAGAAAATAACAAAAAACGAGTGACGAACCTTCAGGTCGTCATTGGTTGGAACTTTTTCCTCCAGGAACATCTCGCCCAAAATTTCATCTGCGTTGGCCACGCACTCCACCAGCTCCTGCCTCCGGTCTGCAGCCTCCGCTCGGAAATCTGCCGGGATGTCGTCGTAACGGATGTTCTGACTGCAGGCGAGAGGAGGAGGACACTCGCATATAGCACGCGCTATTCTGGTCGCTCAAGAACCAGCGAAATACACAGGAAGTGACTGAAAAGTTGTCAATCAAAGTGGAGATAAAAAAAGAAAGCAGCAAATCCCAAGAACACTCACCCGAACGGCCCTTCAAAGTAAATGCTGCGCTCCTGGACCAGGTCGATGATGCCACGCATGTTCCCCTCCAGGCCCATGGGGATGCTCACAAAGGCTGCGTTGTGGTTCAGTTTGGACCTGAAGGGAAAACAAAATAATAATAGTAAGTCACAGATGTGTGAGCAGCACACAGTGAGGCGATGCAGCAGTGGGGGGAGCTCACCGGAGCTGCTGCAGGGCCCGGGTGGGGTTGGCGCCCATGCGGTCCAGTTTGTTGATGAAGGTGAGGAAGGGGACGTTGTAGCGCTTCATCTGCCTGTTGACCGTCATGGTCTGGCACTGGACGCCTCCCACCGCACACAGAACCAGCACGGCTCCGTCCAGCACACGCAGAGCACGCTCCACCTCGATGGTGAAGTCCACGTGACCTGAGGAAGAAGAGGAGACGGTGGCAGAGATGAGCCATGATGTCGGTGAAGACGTCTTGAAACCGGCCTCTGTTTTGTTTTTGCGCTACATTCTTCACTTCCTTTTTGAAGAATGCAGAACAATCCAGCTTGAAATGTGATTATACACACACACACTAACTGACGCAAAAGGGGGGTTTTACATATGAGGATTTGAAAGAGAAAACTTTTGTTTTTCCCTCTACAAAATGATTACATTAGGCACAATCACTTCTGCAAAACAACTCCAAAAAAACTGTTAAATCACCTATAAATAAGTGGAAATCTTCAAATATGTAGTCTTATTGCATCTTGTTGATGCTGATCTTGAAGCATAACATCACATGACTGAACTTACATAGGATTTCCTAATAGATTTACCTCAAATCAGGCTAAAACTTTAAATGCATATCCCATCCAAACATCTATTATCTCACTTGCTTTGTACCTTAGCGTTGCAGGTGCATGCACGGGCAAATGAGTCTCCAACTAACTTAAACATGCATGTTTTGATTTGGTTAAGTGCTTTGGACCACACTGTAGTTTTATGGTTAGCACTGCCTCCTCACACCAAGATGGCCCTGGGTTCGACTCCCAGTCTGATTCTGTGTAGTGTTAGTGTGTTTTCCCTCCAGAACATGCATGTTTGCATGGCTTATTTGAGACTCCAAATTGCCTCTCAGTGTGAGTGCAAGAGTGGATGGTGCCTGTGTGGCTCAGCACTTTGCACAGGGTGTATTCCCTATCTTCAACCAATGTATGGTCATGTTACGGTACAAATCAGAGATGATGATGGATGGATGGATTTCATGCATAGAGAACTTGATTCAGTACCTTACCTTGTGCAAGGCGACAAAAAAGAAGGCATCTTAACCCAATTGAATCTTATCAGATGATAACAAACAGGGGTCATGCAAAGAGAGCAGCTGTTCGTACCTGGTGTGTCGATGATGTTAATGTTGTGGTCCTTCCACATGGTGTATGTGGCTGCAGACTGGATGGTGATGCCTCTCTGTCTCTCCAGCTCCATGGAGTCCATGGTTGCTCCTACACCGTCCTTCCCCTTTACCTGTGGGAGAGGGAAACAGCTGAAACCCTCGACTCAGGGTGTTCACACCCAGGTGGAGCTCACCTGGGGTAGGTGCTCACCTCATGGATCTCTGCGATCCTGCCGGTGTAGTAGAGGATGCGCTCGGTCAGGGTGGTCTTCCCAGAGTCGATGTGGGCTGAGATCCCGATGTTTCGGATCCTCTCGTTGGGGAGGACACCAGAGGAGCATGCCCTGCAGCTGTTGACGAGCACCTGCGGAGATGAACCCGGAGCAGATCGATATTTTAGACCTCGGTCCGTCTGTTGACCGATTACGAAAAGCTAGACCAACGAGGTTGAGCTCTGATGTCAAATATCGGTCGGACACCACGTTACCTTCTTAAGAGTGACGCTCCCTGGAGCCAAAACATGAGCTTTGGCTAGAGACAGACCCGCCTGTAGTACTCTCATGTTGACCTGTTGTTTGTGGGGTTCACGGTGGTGGTTGTCCTCCCTTAACTAAAACCCCCCGACTCTGTCAACCCGGTGAATGTCACGCCGGGCCTCTGGTTGTGAAACACGACTTCCGCGTTCTACGGAAGCCCAGAGGTGCCATACATACCAGTAGAGTTCGCTTTATTACACACGTAAAATACAATACACGTATGAATTGCGGATAAAAATTATGTGACTGTTATGTTATAAAACGTTGATGGACAATGACACGGTGGGAAACTTCTTGTTAGACGACAAAGTGGCAGAGCTAAGAGTAAAACATAGAAAATGTCGTAATTAAACGTGTGAAATCTTTAGGAGGTGAACTAATTCAACGAATGTCTTTAACGCAATATACTTACAAGAATATATGACGTCATTACATGTTAACAAGGTTTTGTTTTGGTTCAGCATATAAATAATTTCCTCCCATCTTTCGAATTCGTCACTTGAACGTAACTTCATCTCGCATAACTGTCGTTAACTCCGGTCAGTTTGACGCCAACGGTGGCTTTGTCACTTCAGGTCACGCTCAAAGTGTCGGATATTAAACCTCTACCTGTGTTTTGAGAAAGCGCTTCCTCTTTCTGTCTGTAACCACATGCTGATACTGCAGCACCCGAACACACTCAGCAGAGACAAGTACATAAACCGCAGGCACATCCCCCTTTTAACAAATGACACCCTGCTGAAAGTTAAAGACCTGCACCACATGCACATACGCTGCAGACGCTCACACTGCGCAGATGAACACGGTATCTGATCGGTAAGTTCGACTGGAAATTTTTCAATATCATTTAATCATTCAGTCTCCGCTATCACAGACTATCGAGCTCACGTTGTGTTGTTCTCTTTCATATTTTATTTCAAGGATCTAAGATGATTTTCCCCATTTTCATTCTTATTGTGAAAAGTCATTTGGTTAAGACATTTAATTTGCGCTTCTAGATCGCTACATTGGCTGAAAATGGCCTGGCATCTATGTATTTAAGCCTGAAGTTTCCACTTGATAACGAGTGGGTTTTAAAGCCACACCTTTAGTGCAGAGTTACTGCTATTTTTCTCGAAAGACGGATATGATTTTGATGTTGCGGCTGTGGTTGCCAGATGAAGAAATGATACCCAAAATGGCAAATGGCACCTTCATCTTCATTGGAGTTCTCGGTGCTTTTCCAGTAAATGTCCCTCTTCCCATCAAGTGTGTGTCACTGTTTGACCGTACGTGCCGGTGGTAATGTGTGTACATAATTGTTAAGCGACTGAAGTGTCAGCTGCCTTAATGTGAGTCATTGCTTGATTATTTGTGATTGTGATTGCACATGAATGTTCTTGAATGTGAAGACTATGTGTGTTTCACTATGAGCTGTTCTTTCCATTGTTATCCTTCCTGTCTCATTTCCCCTCTGAGCATTCCTCTATGACTTTAGTGCCACGAAATGAATGATGCCATGTCTAATTTCGGTCACTCCTGCCTCTTTGCCCTGCTCTGTGTCCTCTGTGCAGAGATGAAATGTGTCATAGCTGGGAGAATTGCTGTCATCTTGCCCCGTAGGTTAAGTGTGACTTTGGTACTTATCATATAAACCAGATAAGTGCCTCTCAGTGGGCTGGAAATTTTGATTAAAAGAGGAATGTATCGTTCACCTTCACGTTTTCCCCACCTTCTCCACATTTACCCACCGAACTCACTCGCAAACAAGACTAGTTATAGAAATCAAAACCACAAACAAGTGAGTGTTCAACACTTGTTTGTGGTAACCAGTGAATCTATTTGTTGTTTCACATTATATCTCATAGATACCTTTAGTGGTTTCAGTGTGAGTGAGGCAAGAGGAATAACTTTAAGATGCTACCTTGTATGTCAGATATGAAAGAGAAGTGAAATACAACTCAGTAATGAACACACTTCTTTGTTGCTGTGGGGTTAAGGATTAGCTGGAAGTTATGTGTACAAATGTGTTTTCTGTTGCGCAACAAAGCTGTTTTGCACAGGACTGTTTTAGATTTTGCTTTTGAAATGGACCCCTGTTGCTCTTTTGGACTTTTTCAAGAAGCAGTTTACAGAGATCTGTTCTGGTTGCTGAGGGAAATGGTGCTCACCTGAGACTAGGGCAGTGTGTCCAGTCACAGGAGGGCAGCATTACACCGCAATTCTCTGAGTTCACCTTCAGTTTCTCTGAAACTGCACTGACAGGTTTTATTGTAATATTTAAATCACCGGGCCTTGCTGTAGGAAACTAGATCTGAATTTCAGGAGGGATAAATCACATCACATCAGCTGACATATTTTTCTTTGTCTCATTTTTGTGGTAATGGATGTGCCACTACCCTATTTCTTTTCTCTGGAATCTGCCAGCAATCTGCTTGCAAACCACATCGGTATTTGAGGAAAGACAAATCACTTATGTTGACATATTCTTCAGACACGTACTGTTTTTCTGCTCTGAACATTGTTTTAGGGAATCAGATCTGAATTTCAAGAGAGATGAATCACACATTTACCACCTTAAATCACATCTATTGTCATGTTTTTCTTACTGTCACTGTTAATTATCTCTGGCACTTCTCTGTAACCTATGTCTCTATTTCAAGAGTGATAAATCATAGATTTATTACATGTTTTTTTTCTCAAGCCAAGATACTGATAAGTTATGTTTACAGGTGCTATTGAGAACATGCAGGTGATTTTTATGCGCTGTTAATGATTACTTAGTCACTTCAGGGAGTGTATTGTTGAAGTGGGTGTTGGTCCAGGCTGTTTACTAAACATGAATCATCTGTTTGTTCCCACAGAATCAGCCACTGAATGGAAGTTTGGGAAACGTGACGTTTCCCAGGCTCGATGAATGCCTCCTGTGACTAACAGCTTACTGTATAGTAGGTACAGTCCATGGGACAGTCACGGTGAGAGCGCGTCTACGTCATCTTAGCAGTTTGGAAAAGCGCCAACTTCGCCGCCATATTGCCAGTGGCAAAAGGTGTTGTGGACTGTGACAATTTAACGTAAAATGACAGTTAAACTTCAAACCTTTGCTGTCCATGGGAACTGAGACTCTGACAATGAACTGAAATGAAATATTTTTGCAATGTTTTCGCTCTTGAACATCTGATCGCATTCTCTTTGTACTTTTCTCTTAATATTATCACGTCAACGTATTTTATGTTATAAAAAATTTGTTTTTTTGTTTACTTATCAATACCTGAAGTCATATTGCCTGTAAAATTCAAATATTCCTGAATTAGCTTAATGTTCGCACGCTTCTGCCACTACTCCCTCCGTACCCGGAAATAGTTAGTGAGTTTGGGTTTCGCGCATGCGTGTTTCCCAGTAAGGATCGCATTGTAGACAATTGTTTATACGGGGTTGAAAACCAGCCTCTGAGGGTGTGTCCGGCCGGGTCACTGGATACGGCATGCAGGATGGGACAAATCCGCTCGGATCTAGCACACAACAGCATCGCCTCCTCCTCCGCCGGCAGAACGAAATGGAGATCAGCCGAGGCGGGCCGGAGGCTCCCTGTCAGCGGGTTTAGGAGCCAAGAGAAGCGGACTCCGATGAGAAACAAAGTGCTGTCGTGTTTGGGAAGGAGAAAGCGAGAGTCCAGCCAGACGGAGGCCGAGCAGGGGTGCGGAAATGGAGCCGCAGGAGATCCAGCAGCGTGCCACAGAGTAGGAAAGTTACCGCGGGACGAGGGACAGCCGCTGTCCCCGGGGTGTTCTGGGACACCCAGCGGTGCAGAGTCGATACCGGAGCGGGAGGACAATGCCTCGAATCCCCCGGCGAGGGCCATGGAAGACCAGGGGGGAACTAACCAGGAGCATGTGGTGTGTGAGACCGGAGTTTTAACCGGGGGGAACCAGAGTCCAGCCGCCTGTGATACCGAGGCTGACATGACCAAAACAGACCAAAACAAGTGTTGTCCAGAGGAGAGAGAGGGTCAGAAGAGCCCCCCGGGAGGCCAGAGCTACCCCGGAACTATACCCAAGCTCATCATCACCAGAGACCCCAGCCCGACCCGCCCCTCGGAGCCGGAGTCTGACCTGCACCCGGAGGACGAGGAGTCTCCGTCGGACAGCGGCTGTGGAGGCTCCCCGGCCCTGATGAGGTCCCCGAGGAAGCTGTCCAACTCGTCCTCCATCGGCCTGTCCTCAGCCTCGTCCTTCGAGGAGTCCGAGGACGACTTCACAGGCAGCGACATCGAGTCCAGTCTGTCCCCGAGCCGGTCCCTCTGCAGCCCGGAGGACGGGACAGGGGTGAGTGTCTCTGTCATGTGCTAATCATAACAAACTCATCTGTTCATGCAGGCCAGTAGCCCACACAGCTAAATAAGAAGGTAGGAGGGAAGATATGTAGAAAGAGTTAAATAGAGAAGGTAGCAAGGAAGGAAAGAAGACAGGAACGCAGGTATGTGGATACGTAGGAGCTTGATCCCAAACAATTCAATTAAGTATCTATCTATGTCTGAAGATTATCAATCATCCAGGTCATGGAAGTCTTTAGGTGCTAAAAATGAAAGGCAACTGGACCTCTGTCAGGTTGTTGGAGACGTTTTGTCTCTTATCCAAAAGGCTTCTTAACTGTCTGTCTGTCTGTCTGTCTGTCTGTATGATCAGCTGTAAGAAACAGGCTTCCACAGAACAGATCTATATTTGTCTCGGCGTGGAAACATTTGCATCGCGACGGTTGCAAGATAGCAGAAGTACAATAAAAAATATGTATATGCACTAAAAATAGGCACTACAACTAAAGTTAAACAGTGTTTTTATGTATGAAACATACAGTATAGTCCAGTTGGTGTTTAGTTTGTACTTAGCAATATCACATAGAAATACACACAGTGATCTGATGCAACACTGTGACATTTTCAGGTGTGTGTGTGTGTGTGTGTGTGTGTCAGGTGAGTTTGTGATTGACCGTAGCAGCGCTAGTTGCAGCAGTCAAGGAGAAACACATGTACACTCGAAAGTGAAGTAGACTCTTCTATGAAATAAATCCTTATCAAATCACCTCTCGACTTCGTAGGAAGTGCCACAGGATAGCTGTGTGTGTGTCCGAGTTCACACTGCATGCAGCTCACTGACTCATGTTCTGCAGCAGCTTTTGTAACCAGCACTTTTTTTAGTTATTACACCCATGAATCACACACTGTGTGGCTCGCTGTCAGGGTCAGAGCTGTTGTGGAGCGAAATTAGGTCATATCAATGTCCCCTGGTTTAGAAAGGCCGGAATATTGCAATCCAGTCATGCAGTTTACAAAACAGATGAGACGAGGTTCTGACGAGTTTCTGTTCGGTTCTCTTAGACATGACGCTGCCCGCATAATAAAACACCACAGCGGCAAATTGAAATGGAGGAGGAGGAAATTGACCCTCATGGCTCATAATCACAGGGCTCTGATGAACTCCAAAGAATGTTTGAGTCATTTGTCATCCTGTCCCACTGGCCGGGTCATCTCTGTAGAACTGGACGAGATATCCAGAGCAATCTAGGAGTTTGTTTACTGCCCCCTAAGGGTCCCCACTTTCTTCTTTCACCTCAAAATGAGAGGCCGTTTTAAACTTTCCAAGGTGGAAGTGGAGTTGTTTCCTCCCCGAGTCCGCAGGCTTTGATGCGCTGCGGACTAGAAAATGCTTGGAATGAGACGGGTCTTAAAAACAGGATGTCACGGCTGGAGACAATCTTCCAGTATCTCTCGCTTTCTCTGTGCTCAGTGGTAGCGTGTGAAATCCTGCACGTCCAGGTTTTCTATTGAGGCCACGTCATCCCGCAGGCGCAGCCAAACGTCTCCACCATCAGTCACATTTGTCAGGAATCAGTTGTTTTTCTCACTGTTGTCCGGAGGTTTGTTTTTCCAGACAAATAGAAATGCGTGACAAAAGAGAAAGATATGACGAGTCCAAGCTCTACTTTGGACCAATAAGCAGCTCTGAAGTGACACTTTAAAGTAGTGCTGCACCTACTCGTGCATGAATAATGCATTTTTGATCACAATAAGTTACTTTGTGTCAAAGTCTCGGAGTAAGGTGTCGCATTAGCCGCTGATTTCATCAGTTTATCAGCATTTGAGCTGATGAACTGCACAAATAATCGAATTCAAGTCAAAGAACCTTTTTAGTCTGGAGGGTGGGATTCAAGGCACATTGAGCATTCGTGCATCAATTTAGACGAAGAATGCCGTACAATTAAAAGAGTCGAGAGAGGGACGGTTTGTACACTCTGTGAGGACCTGTCAGACGAGCTCGAAGTAGATGTGATCGGACAAAAGTTTCTGCAGCGAAGTGTTGAATCTGTTTCAGTGTGAAGAACTTTCTTTGACCCCTGAGCAGGTGTGACAGTGGCTCGGGGCTGTGCGGTTGTATACGTAATGAGAAGACGTGAAGTCTCGTTGGGCGAGATGCTGAACCCCAAACTGCTCCTGATGCTGTGTCATCAGTGTGTGAATCATCTGTCAGTGGGTGAACATGCCTTGTGTTTGTAAAGTAAGTGGTCTTAAAGACTAGAAAGCTAAAAGATACACAAGAACCAGCGCTAAAAAAGGAGCAAAACATACACAAATGCAGTTAAATATAATGTTCAAGTGATTATGCATGTAGGAAGAAATGAAAATGGACCATTAAAAGCTGTCTAAAGTGACGTGGATGTGAGGTAAATGACGTTAAATGTTAATTCGTATTTGGGGGAAAAGGACATTAGACACGTCTTATTACCTCAGTCTGAAATACCAGCCTGTAGGGCCACACTTCTCCATACGTCACATCGTGTGTCATGTGTTTGCTGCCGCTTTACGTAACGATCGTTGAATGAATAGGTCAGTGGACGTCGCAATTTACCGGCTGTAGCCGCGACGGGCGGGAGGAAGTGAGCAACCTGAGGAGTTGCACTCGAGCTGTTGTAACAAACAGGATGGGGCTGCACGGTTTCTGATAAGAGCTGCTTGAAAGGACACACTCCGTCCTCTCATAGTAATGAATGCGAGTGTGTGCGTACGTGTGTGCGTATGTATGTGCGCGTCTTTAGAAAGCTGCGGCCATGTTGTCAGCTCCCAGTCAAACCAGATATATGTTGTGTATGTGCTGTGACGTGAGCAGACACTTGCTCAAACACGCATGAAAGACACACACGCACACGCACACACTTGCTGCGATGCCGTCTTGCATTCAGTGAGTTCTGTGTGTGTGTGTGTGTGTGTGTGTGTGTGTGTGTGTGTGTGTGTGTGTGTGTCATGGAAAATTGGGCTGAAGGCAGAGCCGGTTGCTAGGCGATGTCTTTGCCATATATGGTGGTTATTTTTTTTTCCTCTCCCTTGACTTGTTCTCTTTTTCACACACACACACACACACACACACACACACACACACACACACACACACACACACACACACACACACACAGTTTCTCCTCTGTCATTGACATTTGAATATTGGATGTAAATTCTTGAAAGTTGACAATGCACATATTTCATCAGTTAACCCCCCGCCCCTCCCTCCCCTCCCTCCCTCCCTCCCTCCCTCCCTCTCTCCCTCCCTTACTGCTTATGACACAACGTCTCTCTCCCTCTCTGCACTCAGACAGCTTCTGAAAGCTTCTGAAAGCTTCAGAGAGCTTCAGATTTTGTCCCGAAACAGCACGGGCCGCCCAGTGGAACAGAAAGCCAGAGGAAAATGAGCGTAGGGCGTCGAAACGCAGGGCGCTAGACCCGAAGCACGTTGCCTACACGTGAAGAGTCTTCTCACTCACTCATGCATGCTTATTCATATGAACCACAACATGTTTTCTGTGGCGCACATTATTCAGAGTCCCACTCACTACTCCCACTGTATGAACACACACAATCCCATGCTGCACAGCAGAGAGAAGAAGAAGAAGAAGAAAGACACACATTAGGTTCGTTTTCGGCCACATTTCGATCATATTTTACAATTTTATCAGGGTTCCCACGTGTCCTGGAAACTCAGAGAGCAGTTTTCCAGTCATGGAAAATGAGGAGAGAAAGTTAAACTGGAGTTTTCCCAGAGATTTATTTCTGCTCTCTCCGTTTCTCTCTCGGTTTAGAAGGTAGTCTGTAAATTAGTCATAATGTCTAAATCTAAGAGATTATTTGACAGATACATTTCAGCGCATCTTTCAGATCAGACCTCTGTGGCTGGGAGAGGAATACACGTGAAATTCATCTGGACAAAGCTGAAAACGAGACGTCAAAGTGTGTGGTGTATAAATGAATATGATTCTGCATTTACAGCACACAGGGGACTTTTGTAGGTTTGTGGAGATGGTGCTAAACTTAACCCTTCCAGTGTCCGACCGCCCTCTGTTCAACCTGTAACAGTTCCACACTCTTTATGTTTTCTCTGTGTAAAAGTTTAGAGAATAATGAGCCCGTCGGTGAAGTCGGGCAACAATGCGTGTTCTCATTTGTCGTGGAGTAGCAGGATACAAAGCAGAGCTCCCCACCGCAGTGGAGCTGCTTGAACGGAGGCCTCGAGTGGAGGGGAAAGGGATGTGGTTTCACGTCGAGCTGCTTCACAGCAAAGACAGTACCTGAAAACGCTCCGTGCACATGCTCTCACTCCTGTAGCTTATGATAGTGGCCTGACAGGTTCTGCTTTGTCCTCAAGCACACATGAGCACACACCTCTGGAGGAATTTGTCATGCAGACAAAAGCAGAGTCCTGGGGAGAGAGAGAGAGAGAGAGAGAGCAGAGGGGGGTTTGGGACGGACCTTGTCGTCCCTGCCCCCCACCCTGCCTGCCAGGCGGTCATGGCTCTGGGAGGAGATTGGCTCAGCATGGGGCTCAGGATAGGCCCCTGCAGGGATTAGGGGATGAGAGGCAGGGAGACATGACAAAAGAGAGAGAGAGAGAGAGAGAAGACGGAGGCTCATTGTATGGAGGTGTGCAGAGTGTTTAGGTGAAGAGACAGGAGGACAGGGGGCTTGTCCAAACAGGCCAGGGAGAGGGAGAGGGAGAGCCAGGTACTGTATGTGGATACGCTCGATGGCTGCAAAAGACGACACAGGCTGTTGAGAGTGTGTAAAGAGAGGAAGGGAGGAGTGACCGGGTGTTGAAACAGGAGAAAATGTGAATTGGGATGACAAAAGCAGGTTGTGGGGCAGGGAAGGGGAGGGGAGGATTATTTACCGGGGCCTCAGCTTACAGCTTCACAGGCACTCTCAACCTAAATGAAAAGCCAGCCGGAGCAGGGAGCTGACTGCGCCCGGGGAGGCGGTAGATGCTGGTGAGGGACCTCAGAGCCATGAGGAGGTGCGGCTCCCCGGCTGCAGCGCTCCCCTCCCCCGGGGGCCCCGGGGGCCCTGGGGGCCCCGGGCCGGCGCTGAGGAGCGCCCTGGCCTGGCTGCGCTCCCACCTCGTGTCCGGGGGGGCGTGCGCCTGCGTGGCCGCCTGCCTCCTCCTCCACTACTGCTGCGTGTGCCAGGTGAGCAATAGAAAGCGCCACATTTGACTGCGTCCCGCTGCTCGACAGCCGATCGCAGGTGAGATTGTGTGAGACGCGCGCGTGTGTGTGTGTGTGTGTGTGTGTGTGTGTGTGTGTGTGTGTGTGTGTGTGTGTCAGGTTTTGGGTATTCAAATGTGATGTGATTGGCTGGCCGGGCCTCTGGCGCCCGGCTCGCTCTGTGCCATCGTCTCTCTTTATCTGGGTTAAGCAGCCAGTAAGCCAACCTGCAATAATGCTTTATGCAATCACTTCATGTTTTTTTTCAGGTTGGGTTTTTTAGGCTCTTCGCCTGACCTCTAGCTGACCTACATAGTCTGTCACGCAGAGGACAAGTTTCCACTGTGTGTGGCTGTTATGAGAACTTTATGGAACAGTGGTTATAGCTGTGTTTATGCTGCTATATCAGGCCTCTCTCTCTCTCTCTCTGATCTTTATCTCTCAGATTCATGGTTTGTCAGTCATTGTTTGTATAAGGTGAGTTAAAATAATGGATTCAAAGACCGTATTGATCTGTTATCTAACCATTGCGGGGGCCCCTAGAGGAAAGAGACTCTCTGAGCAACTTTACCATGCATGTCTTGGCCTGTGTTAGTACCTGGAGATAACACTGAGGGGGGGGAACATGTAAAATCTACTTCGATTACCACCTAACCACTGTGTTCCCACAGAAGATAATACATTGAAGTAAACTTTAAGATGAAGCGGTATCCTAGACGAGCTATGAAGCTAGTCAAAACAAACTAGAAGCAAAAGCAGCTGTGACATAAACGCTGCAACCTCTGGACTGCTAAACCGTAATAACGGATTTATATGAATGTTGGCAAATTAGCAGTCTAATCATATATGAGCGTGTGTGTGCTGCTGTCCATTATCATGTGTGTATGGCAGATGTTGTGTGTGAGAGATGTGAGGGAGAAAGTGCTAAGACTGGAGACGTTCCCAGGAATTCCCAAGGCCGACGTGAAAGGTGAAAAATGAAGCAAGCCGATAAAGTTTGGCTGCACATGGGGAGTGAAGGAGAGGCTAGGGGGAGGAAGGAGAGGAGGACGAGATGATCTCAGTTATGTATTCTCGAGTTATATAAAAGAGAGAGCGGAGAGAGGTGAAATGTGACCTCGGCGTTTTAAAAAGCTGGAGTGTGTGTAGGCTGAGCCGAGCGGAGGAGACGGCAACTCACTGACAGAAGTACCAGTCTTTGTGTTTACGTGCAAGTTGTCTCATGGTTTTCTGCTTTTTAACAAGAAAAAGAGTCAAACAAAAAGCCCACAGCCTCCATGCCGCCTCCATGCCCGGCACATCGGTAGCTGCATTAACTCGGCCTCGATGATGGGTAATTTACTTAAGTCTGCGGAGGAAACGCATTAAGCTGTCAGCTCCAGGCAATTAGAGAGAGAGTGGGGAACAGGGGTGAAAGAGGAGAGGAGAGATGTGGGTGTCCTGTCAGCCTCACACACACACACCTGGCTCTGCTCCTCCCTCCCAGGAGCACACAGGACACTAACAACCACAGCATAACAACGAGGCAAGGCTTCTGTGCTCCTCATGATAAAGAGAGACACTCTTCATCCTCGGACCTGGACTTCTGTATTATTTCCTTCAGATAGAGGCGGTTTAGAGTCTCCAGTCGAGCTAGAGGTGAATGTTTCTGGACTGTGGGAGGAAACCAGAGGGACTGGAGCAAACCTGCACAGACACTGGGATAACACTGGGTTCACTCCACACAGACCCCAGGCCTTGAACTGTGAGGGGACAGGGGACAACATAACAAGGCTGTGCATGACCCACAGTCCTTTAGCAAGCCTTATGTACAGCAATAATGGGGAAAAACAGGGTCACCATTGTAGGACGAGTAAAGGCAGATTCTGTTCTTATTCTCAGTGTCTGTGACCTATCTTGACCTATCTTGAACTTTGTCATAGCTGTCCATTATGTTTGATATATCCTACATGCTGATGAGGATGTAGACTGTATCTGCTAGGAATGATCCCAGCAGCTTTGTATTTTGCACTGTGGACCAATTCTAAGAGAGGCGACTTTTTAAGCTTCTACGTATGTCCATCATGGAGTAGAACTGACGTCTAAACGACTTGGATCTTATCTGAGGAGGTTATTTTCTCTGTATGGTGACATGGTGTGTGAGTGGGAAGCACCCAGGTTCAACTCCCAGGGCCTCTCCTCGTGGAATCTGCATGTTCAGAAACATGTATGTTCATGTCGACTGGAGACTCTGAAGTGCCCCTGGGTGTGAGTGTCATAGTGAATGGTTGGTGTGTGTGTGTGTACAGTCTCCATGCTGTCTCTCACACACACACACACACATTGTAAAGTGGACTCATTAGCCTCAGAGCTATCAGTCAGAGCGTAGCTGGCGACAGTGGGGCTGGAGGAGCGTCTGACTCCTGTTGTTCTGTGTTATCAGGCGGAGGAGTCCTGCTGCCTATTGCTCATCGGCTGTTTTCTGTTTTTTCTTGTCCTGTCATACACTTGGAAAGCACAATGCACGGATGGAAAGCGTGAGAAATACGAGGGAGTGTTGTCATTTTCTACGTTGCAAAACGCAAAATCCAGGTTGCAAAATGTTCTCTTGCGTTGGCATGTTTCCACCGGTGCAGTTTGTGCTGCTCTGGCCCGGGGTCGCGCTGGGGTTAACCTACCGATGCGAGTAGGTTGGGGGGGTCACAGGTGTCCCCCTCCATCTCACTACTGTCCGCCTCTCGCTCTCAGATCCTGACTCCGAAGCAGCCAGAGACAGAGGGGCAGACTCCCCCGGCCTGCTCTGTTAAATCCCGAGCCTGACGCCTTTAATAAAAACTTTAACGTGTGTGGCTTTAATGAGGCCACGCTGAGACGCTGCGCTGTGCGTGTGACAGCTCTCCAGTTACACGTAAGCACATCGACGCCAGAGTTTGCCGAGCAGGAATCACGCAAACTCTAACTCTGCCTTCTATGAACGTTATTTAGTCGCCTCAGATCTGCTCTGCCTTGATTTTGGACCGGAACGTAGTTTTGTGGGCCTTTTGAAAGGCTCTGAAAGCAAATACCAATATTTCTTTCCTCCTAAGCCGAACATAGACAGACACTGTGACTCTGTGTGTGTGTGTGTGTGTGTGTTCCCGTGTTCACTGTCTGATTGTGACAGAGCAGCTGTGGAAGGAATGCATGCGATGAGGGCGCAGATAGGCCCGTGTGTAAACACGCAGACAGAGACGAGCACGGGACCGGTCGCTCCATGACATTACGCAGCCCTAAAAAGATTACTTTTACTGCTGCGGCCTCTCGAGCCGGCCTCGGACAGCGCTCGTCCTCTGCATTTGCAAAAAAAGAAAAAAGCAAAACGTCCAAGAAATCGTCCGAGAAGTCTCATCTTTTCTTGTGTTCTCACACACGCTCGTTCTAATCGATACATGTCGTGTTCCTCTCACGCTGCTTACGTCAAAGCCCCTGCTGCACACTGTCCTTGCTCTGGTGTTTCCCAACACTGATAACCAGTATGCACACACACACACACACACACACACACACACACACACACACACACACACACACACACGCCCACGCCCCTCCACAGATACAGTTGCAGACAGTGAGGTTCTGTTTTACGAGGCTGCAGTTGGATCTTGGTAAATGTTTCATGAATGGGCTTTGTGTCACGTACCTCGTTACACCTGACCGGGGAGTATCCCTGTCCAATGTCTATCGAGGTGTGTGTGTGTGTGTGTGTGTGTGTGTGTGTGTGTGTGTGTGTGTGTGTGTGTGTGTGTGTGTGTGTGGGACAGGGTGTGTTCTCCTTTTAATGAGTAATCAGGGCTGGTATTTAGCTCAGGCTGAGCAGAGAGGGAACCGTCAGGCTGATTAGTTGGAGATTCAGGTTTATCGTTCGACCCACGCCTCTTCCCCGAGCGGCAGCATGACGTTCTCGCCGTCTCTTCCTCCGGCAGAATAAGTCCTGGCAGAAACTGAAGACCATGGTTCACTGGTCCCCCTTCGTGGTGTCCTTCAAGAAGCGCTACCCGTGGGTGCAGCTCGCCGGCCACGCAGGTAGGTCCCGGCTCGGTGCGTCCCTGCAGGCCGCTGCCCCTGCAGGCCGCTGCCCCTGCAGGTCGCTGCCCCTGCAGGTCGCTGCCCCTGCAGGCCGCTGCCCCTGCAGCTCGCTGCCCCTGCAGGCCGCTGCCCCTGCAGGCCGCTGCCCCTGCAGCCTGTAACCGTGGCGTGTGCTGGCCTCCTGCAGGTAACTTCCAGGCGGGGGAGTACGGCCGCCTGCTGAAGCGCTACTGCGAGTGCGAGCAGCAGTGCCTGCAGAAGCTGATGAAGGACACGCTGCGGCCCTACGTGCCCGGGTACCACGGCGTGGTGCAGAGGGACGAGCAGGACTACAACCTGATGGACGACCTGCTGGCCGACTTCGACTCGCCCTCCATCATGGACTGCAAGATGGGCAGCAGGTAAGACTCAGCAGGGGAGGGAGAATATGGAAAGAGTGCAATGTGCAGAAAGTATTTTTTTATTGGAGCTTATCTTGAGCTTTTATAGCCTTGAATGTGAACTTTCACATATAAGCCTCAGTACTGTTTTCCTCCATTACTATTGTCCTGTTATTATAATAGCTGCGTAGGCTGGAAATTGAACCACAGAGAGTTTGTGGGTAGCACTGTCACCTCACAGACAGGAAGTCTGAAAACATGCATGTTTTTGTTGATTGGAGACCTTGAACTTCCCTGAGGTGTGAGAGTGAAATGTGATGTGACTGGTGACCTGTCCAGGATGTTTTCCTTGACTTGTATTGGGATGGGCCCTACGTCTTTGTTAAAGAACACAAAGATAATAGATGGATTGATTTGTTCATGACAAAACCTCCAAAAGAAATGTATATATGCATACCCAGGCAGTCAGGATGTTCAGTAGTACCTACGGTCTCTTAAACGTCTCTGAATGAGTCTAAAGTAAAGGCAGAATGAAACGCGAACAAACCTTTCTCCTTCAGGACCTACTTGGAGGAGGAGCTGATCAAAGCCAGGGAGCGCCCGCGCCTGCGCAAGGACATGTATGAGAAGATGGTGGCGGTGGACCCCGGGGCCCCCACAGAGGAGGAGCGGGCCCAGCAGGGGGTCCTCAAACCCAGATACATGCAGTGGAGGGAGACGCTGAGCTCCACGGCCACGCTGGGCTTCCGCATCGAAGGCATTAAGGTCAGAGGTCGCGCCGGTCAGGATGCTGCGAGCTAGTGAGGGTGTAAACCGAGCAGATACCCAACCCCCACGTGCACAGACGCGGATGTGGAGACAGGGGGAGCGGATATAAAGAGCTCTCTGTTTGTTCTTCCAGTTATAAATCCAGGGCTGGTTATCTGGTTGCATCAGTGCAGCCGGATTTGAATGTTCGGCATACAATAGAAATATCTGATGATGACGGCATGCAGTTCTAATTTCCAGTCGAACGAGTAGAAGCGGTTGAGCTGCGGCAAATTCTACTGGTTCACTGCCGGCCCTCATGGTAGCTGCCAGACAGAGGTGCACCTGGAAGGAATGTAACCAAACCGTGCAGATGAAGTGACTCTGAAACCAAAAGTTATCCTTTGTCACAGAAATCCGACGGGACGTGTAACACCAACTTTAAGAAGACGAAGCTCCGCGAGCAGGTCATGCAGGCCTTGGAGGACTTTGTCGGCGGGAACACGCAGATTCTGGTGCGTCCTCAGTCTTCACTGCTCATCTCCATCCTCACACTCACACTTAGGGGCACGTTAATAGTATCAGCTGACCAAAACACGCATGCTGTGGGACTGTGGGAGGAAGCCAGAGCACGTCGAGAACATGCAGGCTCCACACAGGAAGCACATCTTTTCTACTGGGGGTTCAAACCAGTCGGTGCCAAACACTTCGCCCACTGTGTCGCCTTCAGCTCACCAGCTCCTCTAAATGCACCGACCAACAGTTTGATCTTGCTTAAAATCTGGACCAGTAAGTGGCTGGAGTTATCGCTGGTTGCCTAGCAACTGCACTAGAGCGAACCAGCTGCAGGTGGTTGCTGAGTGGATGCTGCACAGTATGTTTTCTGTAGGATGGTGACATTTGACACTCCTCATGGACTATAGACGAGCTAACCACGAGACATTATGAAGGGTACAGACACTCGCTGTGGGATTCTAACGTCTCCTTCCTCGTCCTAACGCAGAAGCTCTACCTGCAGCGTCTGGAGGAGCTCCGCTCGGTGCTCGAGCAGTCGCACTTCTTCCGAACACACGAGGTGAGAGAGGAGGCGCAGGGCGTCTCGACAAACCTGTCGGCCGGGTTGCCACATTTTACGATACAGCGGCGTCAGCGGCTCGCTGAGGCCGGCCGGTTCACACGCCTCGGCCTCACCCGTCTCACCGGTTTCTGTTCCAGGTGGTTGGCAGCTCGCTGCTGTTCGTGCACGACGCCTCGGGGAAGGCCCGGGTGTGGATGATCGACTTCGGGAAGACCGTGCCCCTGCCCGACCCCCGCACCCTGGACCACAGGACGCCCTGGGTGGAGGGCAACCGGGAGGACGGCTACCTGTGGGGGCTGGACAACCTGATCGACATCCTGGGCTGCATGCTCCCAGAGACGCCCTGAGAACCAAAGACGCTCGTCCCGGTGGATGAAGAAGAAAAAGGCGAGGGAGGGGGGGGGCACTGAGACTGACCAGAAGAGGGTCACCCCCAGTTTAATGACTTCTTTTCAACGTGACCCCACGGCATCATCCAAGTGTCTTTATCCATCTCTGCCTGTGTGAGGAGGAGCTGAACGCCCAGGGTTGGGACATGCCAAAGGGCTCCATCTCTAGAGCCGGGGGGCAGGAGATGCAGAGTTGTATCTAGGCTGTGGCTTGTTTTCTGAGAATTCAGCCCTCTCGAACCCCTCACAGTCTTCACAGAGACGTCTCGCCCTCCTCGGCGTCTCCCCCTGCTGGTCAGAGCTGCACATTGCACTCGTTGCCAGGCCTGAGGAGCCTTCCCACAGGAGCATCATGGACCCCTTCTGATGAATGAAAGTATGCCGCAACACTAAAAAAAAACAAAACACTGGTCAGACCAGGTGTTGACTAACTCAGTGTGTAAATACAAGTTTATTTAATAATTTTTTTTGGCCTTGGTATAACCTCCTTTTACCTTGTTTGTACTATTTGTGTGCCTCGCATTTTTAAGGACCGAGCTGTTCGATCATTCCAATGCAGTGGACTCCTGCTATTTTTTCCTTCCAAAGAGTTCACCCAAGTGTAAACTGATTATACGTCTAATCCCAAAGTTTAACCTGGAGTTGTTTTCTGATTAAGGACTTTTTGTAAGGCATTGCAGTGATAGTTTCTTTTTTTGTTTGTCTCTTAACTGTACAGTGAGCAGCTTAGCAGCCGTGTCTGTCTGGACCTTGTTGCACTATGGATCCTCATGAAGCCATTGAACAAATCAAGCCTCCGCGTGTCTTAAGATGGGTTTACACGAGTCTTAACATGAATTGAATTTGCTGTTCAGCCTCTTTGACCAGTGAAACTAGATTCGCCCGATCAAACTTTGCACCTGTGTATCGACTTAGCGTCACCCTGAAACTGGAGATTTTGATCTTTAACGTTCACAGATTTGAAACATCAGGATACTGCTGTGGAACGTCATTCGGTGACACTAAAGAGGATGTTTTTGTACGAAGGAGTTTACAATGATCATATCTGACTGGAAGGCAGCGGGTCGCTGAACCCAACACTGTTGAGTCTTCCAGATGTCCTTGGACAGTGTCACACACATCTCACACATGCTGCACAGAGCTGACTCCATGAAATTGGAATACAAATTCAGGATACGTTTTTCCACATCTGCTGGGAGAGAGAGAGGAATAATAATAATAGTGTTTACAAAAGTATTATCTGTCTTTGGCCACAAATCCTCTATATATACGTGTATGTAGGATGGTTTTCAAACTGGGTGCTGCTCTCGAGGTAAGAAAACTGGATTCATAACCACATTTTGTATTTTTAAAGGCATTTTATTTTAGAGTCTCAAAACAAGACAGACTGGAGAAAAATTGAAATGATTTCCCTGCTTTGTCCAGGTCCTGGATTGCAATAAACTGGAAATGAGAATTTACAGACTCTGTTGTTTTTCTTCTTAAACATGCAACTCTTATCTCACACAAATACACACACAAACGTCAATCTCAAGCCATGAACAGACGAGCAGCATTTTAAGTGAAGAACATTGTCAAGTAAGAGTTGAAACAATCATAAACACTCTATTCAGTCAGTAAGGCACTGAGGTTCATCTAAATGTTAACCTGAAAGATTCTCCATGCAAACTGCATTGATTTTAAGTGAAACAGGATCAGTGCATGTGAGGCATATGACTGAGTGGTTAGCACTATCATATCAGCGGATGAAGCTCTCCGGTTCGAATCCTGAACAAACCGTGGGTAAGTTTGCACGCATGGTTTTTCTCCATGAACTCTGGTTTCCTCCCACGGTCCAAAAACATCCATGTTCAGGTCAAGTGGAGACTCTGAATTTCCCCCATGGTGAGGTAAATGGGAGAGTGAGGTGTGTGTGATGGACTGGAGACCTGATCAGTGTGTGTTCCCTGCCTTCGCCTGACGTATGAGACAGGAACCAGAAGACCCCTGAGACACTGATAAGGTACAAAATGGACAAGATGATGGATGAAAACTCAATTTCCAGCTAAAAGGACCTGATGAGGATCCTCAGCCTCCACTTCCACACTCATTCCTGTGTGTGTGTCCTCGTGTGGACCAGCACGGCCTGTCCTGCCAGCCCGGCCTCCAGGCCTCCCTGGGGAACCACGTACCGCGTCCCGTCGCCGGCTCTCTGAGGGTCCATGGCGCTCAGCTGCAGGTTGCTGCGGGCCAGGCTGGCCAGGCTCCACAGCTGGTAGCGCAGGCTCTTCCCCTGCTTGGCCAGGATGTAGACCTCTGGGAGCGCAGCGCCCCCGGCTGGACAGGGACAGCTGTCGCCCGAGGACAGGAGCAGCCAGGGCAGAGAGGGGTCAGGGCGGGCGAGCTCCGTGCTCACGCTGCCTGGTTCCAGGCCGAGGAGAACACCTGGAGCCAACAGACAGGCAGTGTGTTGCTTACAGATGAGGTAAAGACCATATGCTGAGAAGCTAGCTCATTAGAAATACATTAGATGTCATTTCACAAGCCAACAAAATGGGAGATGGAATATTATGGCAATGTTTTCCTGAACTCAGTTGTAACTGGAGCAATGCAGCTACAGAGCGCATACACATTCAGTCTTATATACTTCAGGATGAATCGGATACTGAGGATGTAGACCTCTGTTTGATCAAACTGCTGAGGGTACATACATCCTGTTTTAGGGCGATGGTTTAAGTCACACCCTGTATCTATTCAGGTTAGTGACATTGAACATTCAGAGTGTATACGTATATGCATGAGGACATGCTGAAGAACTCTGGCCAGGTACAGGGTGTCATTGTTCAACAAAGCCAAGGTTTGAGTCGTTTTTCACTCTAGCTTCCTTTGAATCACAAAGGGCGTTAGCTTCAAACGCCCTCACAGACTTCCCCATTGACAAAACTGAGAACTAAAGCAGTAAATAAACAGGTTTTGGGCTGAGGCTGAAACTTGAAACCAAAGAAAAGGCGCCTCTTTGAAGGCAGAGCCTTAACGTGTAATACTGAAAACAAAACTGTACCTACTGATACAGACTAATGAAAGATGCTCTGGGGCATGACTAGATCTCCGACCCTGGTCTGCTTTCCGGGATGTGGTCTCACCTGAGGCGACGGCCCAGTGCGCCCTGTGGCCGCTGCGCTCACACGGCTCATGGTTGAAGTCTTCATCATACCTGAGGACACCGTCAAGGTCTTCTGCTACTAACTTCTCTTTTATGTGCTCACTAAAACAAGCTTGATGGGTGTGTAGGATACGGGATGAGGACAGGCTGTCTCCCCCACAGGTGTGAGATGATGGCTGCAGCGTTGCTGCCACTCAGGCCTCCAGAGAGCAGCTGAGCTCTGCAGCCGCAGACCTCCTCAGCCAGCAGGGCCATGTGGGCAGCTGACGAGATAAAACGCTTAATGACTGCATAAAGAAGACACCGTAAACCTGACACAGCGTGAAAGTGCTTTTTACGCTCTGAAGACGCATCGAGAGTAATCTCCCCAAAACACAAATTGGGTTTTGGTGGCAAAGCTGTTCATCAGACTGTGCGTTGTGCATTTCCAGGGTTTAATAGTTATGTTTGGACTTTTGGTGGCACCTGGTGCTGTCAGGGACAGGTTTGTGCCTCAGGTTATGTCCCAGGATTGAAGAAGACAGACTGGACTAACATAAGTTACTCATAACTGCTTTTTCGCATTAGAAACTTCCACACAGGTTTTGTAAATATCTGTTTTCATAGTTTTAATTGAGAGTAAGATTCGAGACTGATCTAATAAAACAGAACTCATTAAGGTGGTAATTACCATGAAAATCCTATCCAGTCTTGAAGCAAGTGGAGATAAACAATACGATGTGTTCCTTTCTATAAAGACTTAAGCAATGTTCTATAATAGCTTAAGAGCCAAAGCAGATGGTTTGTTACTGCAGTCACATAAATGGAAAGTGTGGCTTTATATTCCTTCTGCACTCATTCGTAGCTTAGTAGAAGTATTTAAATAATGTGGCTGTATCTTTATTTGTGTGCATATAAACTTTTCATGAGGATGAATAAGATGTGAGAAAAAGGAGCACAGTTTTTAAATGGTGATTTACAGTTTGTCATTGAATGACACTTGCAGCTACTCTGTGTGTTACCTGAGAACATTTCCCCCTGTGCTGTGTAGCCTCTGCTCAGTGCAGTCTGAACCACAGCCTCCAGGTCAGGCCTCAGCTGTGGCTGCTGGAGCTGAGCAGACATCCACAGAGCCACCAGACCACACCTGAAGACAGGGAAAACAGCATGCACAGTCACAGCCTGGCACATGTGCCCAGTTTAATGACTCCAGAGGAGTATAAAAGCACCCGGTTCAAAACCATCACAATCACAACATTATACAGGTTTTTATTCTAAACTGACACCACAATTTGCATACTTACTGTGGGCCATCTTGGATGAGGGAAGGTACATATGTGTTCACGAGTATCCACTGGAGGTCTTTCCTAAAACTGTAAAAACCATTAGAAGCATTAGCATGAATAAATATCTACATTACAATCAAGTTACCAGTATTGCTGCAGATCTCCTCCCAGGGAGGCAGTCTTCAGCTTTCACAGGTGGGAGTAAATCACGGACGGTTGCTAACCATGGTCCTGGATTCAAGTCCCTGTCGGACTAATGGCCTCTCTCTGTGGATTTTATACATGCTCCCGGTGCCTGTCTGGGTTTTCTCCAGGTACTCTAGGTATGTCTAGGTTCATTGGAGATTCTGATTTGCACCTAGGTGACCTGACCTGGAGATCCATGCAATGCCCTCGGGTATTAAGCAGGTAACATAATGGATGGATAGATGGTTGTCGTCTTGGATTTCAGTGCTTTGGAGCACTCATATAGAAGATCAGTCGTGCAAAGATACTTCTGCAGCTTGTATCCAGATCTCAGACAGGGTAGTACATGTGTAACAACAGGAAGGTGTTCTCATCTCACCTGCTTTCCCTCTGCTTGAGCAGCAGGCAGGCCTCTGTGTGGTCTCCTTCTACAGCACTCCTGCTGCTGGCTATGGTCTGGTACAGCTTCTTCTTGGGGGCTGCAGCAGGATGAGGAGGTGCACCAGGAGGTGGAGGAGGAGGAGGAGGTGGACACAGAGCAGGGAGAGGTGGTGCTGGAGGTGGTGCAGGTGGCAGGGGAGACTCCACTGACATCCTCACTGGTCTCGTTCAGGTTGAACCCTGACAGAACAAGCAGCTTGGTTTTTAACATCTCCAGCATGTTCACAAATTCCACATTACAACAACACTGTAACTCACCACTTATCCGCCCACTTTTGTCCCTCCTCCACTTCTTGCTACTTAGTTGGTTGCTCTATTGCGCTGAAGCACATTTATGTATCATAATACAATGCTGAATGTGATCTGTGCTCTTATCGCTCAAAAGAACTAGTTATGCCATATTCCACACATGAAGTCACTCACTTTACAGAGAAGGTAGCTAGGTAGCTAGGGCTTCCGGCGTTATGCCCATATTTGGTATCGTCCTCCCTCTTCTTCGTGTGTTCGAATCGCATAGCAACGACGGTAAAGGATCATACCACCCTCTGCTGTATCGGGATACTTTAGACGACAATTTACATATTTAATAAACGACCTTCTGAAATACAATCAGAAAAATCTCTAGTTAATCTCATTTGTCGTCAAAACAGCCGTTTGTTAAGTGATAGAATAACATAAAATCAGAATTCTTTCTTACCCATGTAGTGCTTGTATGACCCTCCTTCCGGGTTTACGCCGACCAATCACTGTGTCGATTCTTATCGCGAGAACAAGGAAGAGATTTGCGTGGCCCCGGGTTTTCATTCACAGCATCGAGGACGTGGTGGTAGGTACTCATGCTAAATTAAACTCTGGATCTTAAATGTTTACTTCTAGTTGTGCAGTTTTTGAATCTACCCGGAGGTAGAGTTTATTGTTAACTTTGTATTTGTTGCGGTACGGGGCGTCGAGTTTGTGCCATAGATGCCTTTAGTAAGCCAAACAATGTAAGCTAATCTGTAGCTAATGCTAGCTTGTGGGCCGGCGTTCAAACCATTTCACTCGATGGGAGGTAGTTGCTAGCAATTCATCTAGTCCAAAGTGGCTTATTTCAAGTGTTTTTTTTCTCACCTTTGCCTCATCCACAGCTTTGAAGATGGCCACTACGGAAGTGCGGTTGAATCACACGATTTACATCAACAACTTGAATGAAAAAATCAAGAAAGATGGTGAGCGTTATCCTCAGTTTCTTGTCGTCATCAAGGTGATACCCACACCCCTAGATGTGATATTTCGGTTTCAACTAATGCTTTCACCTTTCTTGTGTCGCCACAGAGCTCAAGAAGTCTCTGTACGCCATATTCTCACAGTTTGGTCAGATTCTGGACATTCTGGTGGCACGGAATGTGAAAATGAAGGGCCAGGCCTTTGTTATCTTCAAAGAGGTCAACAGTGCTTCCAATGCCCTGAGATCCATGCAGGGATTTCCTTTCTACGACAAACCCATGGTTGGTTAAATTAGTCTGATTTATTTGTATATCCACTTTTTTGCAATGAGATGCTGATCTATGTAATCGTAATTAGATGGATGCAATGCCATGTCCCTGAACTTGTATATATTAAAGTCTTGTTTTTATGCCTCACTTCATAGCGCATCCAGTATGCCAAGCAGGACTCTGATATCATAGCAAAGATGAAGGGAACATATGTGGAGCGTGACCGGAAAAAGGAGAAGAAGGTGAAGAAGCCCGAAGGTGGAGGGTCTAAGAAGGGAGCACAGGGAGCGGCTGCCATGGTTGCAGGTGTAGCTGGTGCCATGCCGGTAAGTTGGGAGGCAGTAGAGCAATGACTTCTGCAAAAGATGTCATTACATCTGCCAGGCTGTTCATCACTGTGCCACTGTCTTCCTCTGTTTAGGGAATGCCGCCCATGAGTCAGGCTCCACGCATGATGCACATGCCTGGACAGCCACCATACATGCCTCCACCTGGCATGATGCCGCCTCCAGGTATGGCCCCGGGTCAGATGCCGCCTGGTGCCATGCCTCCTGGTCAGATGATGCCTGGACAGATGCCAGGACAGATGCCCCAGCAGGTAGCATGCTCTGACAGTGTGATGTCATTTCTTTATAACAGCATTTGCTCCATTTTGCAGCTTGTTTCTGATGGTTTTTGGTCTTAAATCTCGACAGGTTGCAGAAAATCCTCCCAATCATATTCTCTTCCTCACCAATCTGCCAGAGGAGACGAACGAACTCATGCTCTCCATGCTCTTCAACCAGTCAGTAGCCGCTATATTTCTGTTTCACTTTTGGTATTCATCGTTTTTTCGAGTGCAGATCCTAACCCTGTTTTTGTGTTCAGGTTCCCTGGATTCAAGGAGGTGCGTTTGGTTCCTGGCCGCCACGACATTGCGTTTGTGGAGTTTGACAACGAGGTGCAGGCTGGTGCAGCTCGAGATGCACTGCAGGGCTTCAAGATCACACAAGCCAATGCAATGAAGATCTCGTTCGCTAAGAAGTAACAGCTCCGAGGACCAAGCACTATGTCCTTCACACACAGGCGTTTTGTGAAGGAGAACAGCAGCTGAAAAAGACATTTCGTAACATCAGATTTCTTGCTCAGTGCAGCGCAAGCTGTGAATTAACTTATCCCTGAGCCAGGAGTACATGTAAGTATACATTGTTTGCATCAAGTTTCTTTTGGTCAGGTAAGTTGGAGAACTGATTCTTGGCCCTGCTGAAAGGGCCGTAAAAAGCCTGTTATCTCGTCTGGGCTTTACACTGAAATCCATCAGCAACTTGATGCAAATTCTGTTTTTATTTTTTTTTATCATAAAGCATTGCACCCAGAATCTGGTTTACCAGATATTGTACCTGGAGCTTGTTTTTTTCTTTTTTATGATTAAAACCTTTTTGAGACACTTTGAGACTGCCTCTCTTTAATTGAATCAAATGTACTTCAGTTGTAGTTCATCCTACCCAGTAGGTGGTGCTATAAACCCACTCTCCTCTACTGGTGTCCACGTGTTCTGTGGAGGAGTTTCTGGTAAAGGTCTGATGGGTTGGTTAACCATGTTTTGAGCTGACTTAAAGTTCCTCTCGAGACCAGTGCATCTGTGATTTCCTGGTCATTCCTTCTGCTAACACCTTGACTCGAGCAGCACATTGGAGGGGAGGTTAGCGCTGTCACCTCAGAGTCAGAAGGTCCTGTTTGTGTCTCCTGGCTGAGCCGAGGGCCTTTCTCTGTGGGCTTTGCATGTTCTCTCCATGTTTCCATCAATTTAATGCCTGGGAAGGGTTGCTAGGCAACCAGCTAGTAATGATGGTCCAGCGTCACATGAGATCAGTGTGAATTTAGAGGAGCTGCTCGGGAGAAGGCGGCACAGTGGACATCACTGATGCCTTAATGAGGAAGCCCCAGGTTCAGTTTTCAGTCTAAACGACTGGAATGTATTTAGCATGTTTTCCCCATTTGTGCAGGAGGATTCACCAGGTTTCCTCCCACAATGCAAAAACATGCAGGTTTCAGTCAGTCTGACTCTAATTTTACATTGAGTCTTGTGATGTCTTGTCAGGTGACCTAACAAGGGTCTTTTTGCTGCCTTCACTGTGTGTGTGTGCTGAGGCAGGCTCCAGCAGAACCTGTGACACTTTAAACTATACAACATGTCTAAAATAATTGATCTGTGCAGCCTGGCTGCCATTGCATTGCAGCATTTTCTTTGGCTGTCTGTGCTGGTCCAATCTCAAAACTGCACCATGCAGCAAGATCACTCGGATGTTGTTTTCTTGGAGCTGAACTGACCCCTCGCTGGGATGGAGCTCGTTATCTGAAATGTGTGCGTTAGTCAGCAGTGAGGGAGAAGGTCAGTGATGTCAGGCAGTAGCAGCAGCAGCCCTGGATGCTCACGTCGCTCTGCACACACATTTTCCAGAAAATGGGTCCTCTGCAGAAAAAAAATTAGATTCTTTGTCCTCCGAATAAAGAGCAATTTTCCCATTAGAACCACATTTATGATAACATAGTCCAGCTCTTTGTTCAAAACAATCTGAGCCCCCAAACAAATCCCTGTCCTGCTCGTGACGTAAACCGTTTCTCATTTAATTTGTGCTTTGAACTACGCACTAGATGCCCAAGCAAACTATTTTTATCTGCTCTGCTCTGTGTAATAAAACGGAGACAGATTAATTTTCTAAATCAATTAAATTATGTCATTTCCTGCCTGCTCTTGAGCTATCGCCCCTTGCCGTTTTGATCCTTTATCTGTGTCTTTTAAATCTCAATGGCTGTTTTCTCCTCCAAAAGTAATTCAGAAAGTAGAGAACATAAACAAGGTTTTAGATGCTGGAGCAATCCAAGATGAGATGTCAAACGGCAGATTTTATTATGTATTTGTTAGGATGCAGTCACATGAAGAATTGCTGCTCGGAATCGAGTTACACTTGAAGCAGCAGATGTTAAAGTAACAGCTAGGCTAACAAAATAGCATTTTATGACATAACATAACATAATATTTACTCAGGGGTGACACCGTGGCCTTACAGGACCTTAAACCACCTCTGATCCACTCCTTGGTCATGTTTTCCTGCGTATGCATTGTTTATCTCTGCATACTCCAGCTGCCTCCCACGCACAGAATCATGCATGTTCAGATTGATTGGAGACTAAACTGCCCCCAGGTGTGAGTGTTTTCCCTGCCTTCCTACTCAGTGTGCTGGAGCCGGGCATCAGCAGACCCCTGTTGGGTCCAAAGCGAGGGAAGTTGATCTACCAAAGAGCATCCACTGAATCGACCCAATAGCGAGGTAATGTTCTTTGTTTTGGTTGTTAAATCTGCTGTTTACTAGGCTAAATGCTAAATATTGCAGTTGGGAACGTAAGCAGTAATTAGTGGAGTGAAAGGAACAGTGTTTTCTTTGTGCGTCGGTGAACAGAAAAGAGTCCATAAAGTAGCATAACTGTAACACTTAAGTACCTCAGAGCTATGATGGTGTCTCGGGCCTCCTTTTGTGAAGATCCCCTTTGGGTTCACTGGAGTTCAAACAAATATCCACATGAATGCAAATCGACACAAGCTCTCACACGCTCGCAATTGTCTTGAGTTTGCCCATTAGTAGATGCCTGCTGTACGTTGTGCGGCGCATCCTCAAAGGCCCCTCGCAGCCCTCACATACTGTAGGTCTAATTACAGGCTGGGGAGGACGGCCGACCACCACGGCCCCTCCGAGCCAGGATTCATGAGTGCAGGGCGGAGTGATGTGTGAATTAGGCCTGAAAAGCTCGATTTAGACGTGCACGATCCGCAGTGCCCCGGCACACACAGGGCCTCCCTGTTGTGGACTTAAACTGCGCCCTGGGTAATTGTCTTCAGGTCAGCTCAACAGTGTACACAGCCATGCACATTCTTCTGTAGTTTCCCAAGCCTTTCCACACTCCCTTATTTTGCCTTGAGAAAGCGCTGACCTTAGCCACTGTGAGTGAGAGAGACTCTGTGTGTGTGTGTGTGTGTGTGTGTGTGTGTGTGTGTGTGTCGCATGCTCTTGGCAACATGCCTGCAGTGCCTTCCCAGTCACCAGTGCAGTAATCTTTCAGCGACAGGGACTGAGAGAGGCAACCCATCCGGTGGGCGATGCGAGGAAGTTGTGTCTGTCAGATCAAAAGTTCTTCCTCTGATGCACGCAAATCTGCCTCCGCAGGCTCCGGGTGACATTTCAGTGTTTGCGACATGTGCGTCCAGGGCTCCTGAGTATGCTGACTTCAAGATACCAAATATGTCATTCTGACATTTGGGCGAAAATAACTGCAAAAGGAAAAAAAGATGCATCTGAAGGTCGTAAACAGCCTCGTCTGAAAATACTGAACTGTTGTCAGCTAGCAGGAAGTGTCGGAGGCTTGATGAGTGTCTGGCTGGCACAATCTGATATTAACAACTAAATGTTGTTCCTGGATCAACTGCTAACTTGTTTGTCCAGGATCAACAAAGCCACCAACCAATCAGCACATGCAGATAAGGGACAAGAAATGTGAATTTCATGAGAACGACATCTACAGCTTCTCAAAATGCTTCAATTTCAGGGACTCTTTTGGGGAGTGGGAATTACAAAGTATATATGTAACCTGTGTAATATGATTCGTTATCGTACCCAACAGTGTACAGATGCAAGTAATACTCCCTGGACAAGTCTCCAGTCCACTGCAGGGTACATAGACACATCATTCACACTCACACTCACACCCAGGAGCACTTTAGAGTCTCCTGTTGATGTTAATGTGTGTTTTCAGACTGTGAGAAAATCCACACACACGCTTAGAGAACATGCAAACACAGAAAAATCCTCAGGTTGAGGAATCCTGGACTCTTGCTACAAAGAAGATGGTGCTCACCACTGATATACTGTGTTGCCATCAAATGTTTGTAATAATTTCCAAATGCCAAAGCCTTGTCTTTTGACACTTCCTTTGATACTTCATAGCCAACCAGCTAGACAGCTTAGATACGTTGCTATGAGGAATTTGTTTTGGTTTTAAAGGTGCAAAGCGAGCGAGGTGAAGAACATAGACAAACACAGGGCAGCATTCACAAAAATTCACAAAAATAAGAGCGAGTCTCTGCTCCTGAGAAGTGCAGCTGCTTGGTTGATTGAGATGTTGTTCCTGGACAAACAAAAGTCAATCCAGGGAGAGCAGATGGAGCATCTTGAAACCTTCACCCTGCCTGAAGCACACGTGTGACCATTAGATGGTGCCAAAGACGCCACAGTCTTTGGGACTTGTGCTCAGTCAGGAGGATCTAACAAGAGGGTGGAGGTTGCCTGGTTGGTGTGGTGACTCTTCCTCAGGTGATGCAGCAGCATGTCGGCAGACTCAGACATGCCTGTGTGCCTCCGGATACCCCGTTAGAATTCAGCTCATGTTTGGAGGTCATTGCTCCCCTATGCAAATCAGGGCCCTGCTCCTTAAGAGCCCTCTGTTCTGCTCCGGGGTCAGCGCCGAGAGCCGGGCCGCGGAAACACCAGCGGTTGTCAGGGAAGCTGTGGAGCAACAAGACCATGATAGACCTAGAGATGTAGGAGGAGGAGGAGGAGGAGGGAGGGAGGCAGAATCTCATTAAAGCTCCTCCACGATGAAGAAACTACATTGTGTGGAGCTCTTGGATCCACCGAGGAGAGCGCTGGAAGTCATATGTGGAAAATATGCCATGTAACCGGTGCCAATATTCAAAAAAGGAGCTTCTGCACCCTACAACCATCTTTTATATTTATGCGCTCACCCAGTTACTATTCACAGCCGCCGGCGTCATTAATCAGCAGCGTGTGCAGGCAGCTGCTGTTGGAAGCAGCTCGGTGAAAAATGTGGGTAATATCGAGCTGCCGTCTGACTCTGAACCAGGCAGCAGGTTGAGTTTGTGTAGGTTAGCGCTTTAAAGGTGACCTGGGGTGGCAGAGTGGAGTATTTACTTTCTTAGCGTAGAAGCTATGAAACACTGGTTTTGTGAGAAACGCTCCACACGCTGTTTTACGAGCTCTTAACCTTATTTTTAGATGTGGGTGTTCTACAGTGATTTCTGCGCATGTCTTTTCATGTTTATCTGGCACCTAGGCATCATGTTGATCGACTTCCTCGCATGCCACTACGATCCTTTCTGAACCCAGCTGCCTGCTACTAAGTGGGAGATGGAGTGATCTGTATGTACTAGAGTGCACACACATCCAGCTTTATACGTTTGAGCTGCATTCGGAGGAGAAATCAGATGCTGAGGAAGAAGCAGGACCGCCCACACTTCATTACAATGGAAATTTCACCAAACCACTGCCTCGTAGTTGTGTGACTTCATTTACTCCCAAACCCATTCACATGCAGACTGTTTAGGAGGTGTGGGAGCAGTGTGGTTTACTTCACAGTTAAACGTTGTACATTTTGTCTTTATTCAGATTTGCCTCTTTGTTTAAGTTGCTATTTACTATCAGAAATTTATACACATGACTTTTTAACATGATGTTTTTTGACGTGTTGTATATCTTGGTCTGATACAGACAAAGTAAGTTTTTCGTTTTTTTATATATCAGCTTCAAATGCCTTAAGCAACTTTTCCATTCACAAACTGAAAACAAAAGACAAAAAACAACAATAAAATGGTGAGTTCTGCAGTGAGACTGGAACTGGAAACTGAATAAAAAAGATGAATCTTCAAAGGCTAAAAGAAAAGAAAAGAAAAGAAAAGAAAAAAGAAAGGAAAGTTTAGAGCTTGTGTGCAGGTCTGTGGGAGGGAGGAGGGAGGAGGGATGGATGGGAGCACTGGTGCGCACTGGGAACCATCCGGACAAGAGCTGAATGATTCCCTGCCTCAGGACACACCCTCCATGCTCTCTCTCTCTCCCTCTCCCTCCCTCTCTCTCTCTGTCTCTCTCTCTCCCTCTCTCTCTCTCTCACTCTCTCTCTCATTGTTTCTCACACTGGCTGTCGCCACTGGCTCCGCAAGCAGCGCGCAAAGTGAAGAGACGCAACTTCATCACCAAGAGAAAGAAAACGGGCAGAAATTTTGTTTTGTGCGTGGATCAGAGAGAACAAGAAGAAGGAGAGGAAGAGGAGGAAGAGGAGGAGGAGGAGGAGAGAGTGTGTCAGCTAATTGGGATGAGAGTTCAAGTGAAGTGAGCCGGCAGATTGGACCTTCAAAGCCTCTTAACGCAGGTGGTGGGAGCGTGTTTATGCGCTCTGTGTGTCTCCCAGTGGAAAGAGGAGGAAGGGTGTGTGTGTGCGCGTGTGTGTGTGAGTGTGTTTGTGTGTGTGCGTGTGGGTGTGTGGATCAGTCCCAGTTATGGTTCCTCGGAGCTGGACGCGATGAAGTGGCTCAGCTGGAGTTTTAGGGTTTAACACCGGGGAGAGGAGGAGAGCTGGGCGGACGGAGGAGGAGGAGGGTGGTGAGGAAGAGGAGGCGGAGGAGGAGGGGGGGTGACACCACCACCACCACCACCGCCACCTCCACCATCTCCACCACCATCTCCACCATCACCAGAGCGCACCAGGTCCCTTTACGCGCATGGAGCGCTCCAGAGCGCACCGGGTCCCTCTGCTCCATCCACCGACCGGCACCATGGGCAGGGAGCCGCGGCGGGCACTCCTCCACCTGCAGGGGACTGTGATCGTCCTCCTGGTGCTCACGATACAACCTCAGGTAAGCCACAACCACCACCACCACCACCACCACCACCGATTACGTGCTATTTCAGGCTGCATGCATGCACTTAACCCCCCCTCCCCTCCCCACCCCCACCTCCCTCCCTCCCCTCCCCTCCCTCCCTCTCCTGGACGCAGACTTTTAACACAGTGAATAATGGAGTCCACAGTCACTATACTGTCCCTTCCCTCTTTGTGCTGGCCTCATTCTGCTCCTCCATGGCTCCGTGCCCACCTGTTGTCCGTGATCCCACAAACTAGTGTAATCCTGCTTTAGACGCGCACTGGCTGAGGATATCACAGCTACTTGCATGAGAACATTATAGCCACCAAAAAGAGAAAGAAAAAAAGAAATGTCATTTTTAAAGCACCGCAAATGAGCCATTGTTTATTGTGCCAATGTTTAAATACTAAACAGAGTGTAAATGAGGCGGGCAGTGAAAAGCTGGAGCACGCTGATCTGTTACAGCTGCTGCATTGGGAGGATTTCAGTCGTATATAAAGCTTTAAATCCTTTTTTGAGGGGCTTTGGGGGATAAATAACATAATAATTACCAGTCGCACGCCCTCTTTTCAGGACGTTTCAGTGGAAATGCACCTGCAGCGCCTGCGTTTTCTGTTTCCCTGGTAATCTGTTTTTGACAACGACACTTTGTTTGCTCGGCGACATCCTCACGCCTCACGGCCGCAGACATTCCTCCTGCCTTTTATAGATGACAGCGGAGTTCATTAGTGTCGGCAATAACTTGTGCCGTATATATGTGACTCTGACAAGCTGTTTACGGCTTCACAGGCCACCACAGTGGATGCACATTAAAATCTGAGCCATGGAGGTGACAAAACAGAAAATCTACCCCCCTCTTTTCTTTTTTTCTTTGCTCTCTGAGCTGTCAGGATGCTTGTGATGTGTGACCAGGCAGTGGCAGGGGCAGGCCCAGAGGTGCTCCACAGCACATGTATGTGTGTGTGTGTGTGTGTGTGTGTGCGTGCATTTTCTCTAAACACTGAGCTCACATCCAGCATCTGGGTCTTGGGTGTGTGTGGGAGCCTGGGGGCCGCAGCCGAATAAACTCCGGGGCGTGTGAATGTTGAGCACAGGGGCAGCTCTGCGTGCCTCTCTCTGCACCTCTGCAGCCCCCTCACAGCTGAGGAACAACACACTCCACTCCCTCCATTCTCCACCGACCGCACTGCAGTGTGGTGTGGAGCACGCACACACACACACACACACACACACACACGCAGACATTCAGAGGCTGTTGTTATTAATGCAGAAAAACAGGAGGAGACCATGTTCAGGAGGAGGACAGAGAGCCAGACGCTGGAGCTGATTGACTCTCCAGCAGTCACTACACGCTGTCTATTTTCCGCTTTTATTGTTCTCAGGGCCTCAGTTTAGTGGGAGCCTTGGGAATACTGGCACAATGTGATTCCAGCCTCATGAGAAAAGGACACAAAGCTGCGTGGTTTACTTTATCATCACACACATAAACTTGCTTCGCTTTGTTCTCCACATGCAAATCATTTCCGGTCATACAGCAGTGAGGAAAATCAGTTTTCTCCCCCTCCACCCCCCCTAAAAAGTCATTTGCAAGTCAATTTTTGGATTTCCAGAGAAAGTTTACCCCAAAAGCAAACAACAAAAACATTTTCTACTCAGGGTTCGACAACAAATCCAGACAGATTAACCTTCAGAGACTATGAAGCTCTGTGGTATTTGAACTGTCTGGTTAAACATTCATTATCAGTTAATCTGCCAAATACTTCAGTATTACATTAAATGACTTCTTTAAAATACTTGTTTTCCAGATGACATTTGAGACAGGTCAAAGTCACAGTTTTTACTCTATATTATAGTCCCCATTCACATTTGAATAGTCAATATATGAAACAGATCTAAAACACATCATGATGAACTTAAACTCATTTTATGGTGTTGTTTTGTGTTTTCTTTGTTGTATATGAACTGCAGCTGACTCCAAACAAGGAGGAGACCAAAACAAAACTGTGCTTTATTAATGTGTCTTAATGGGGTTTGATTTTTATTTATTTTTTTCCCCTTTTAACCTCTCTCCAAACATCTGGGATACCTTATAACGGTCTCACACGAGGCGTGCGGTTGAACAGAGTTCAGGTGCCGTGTCCCTTGGACTTGGTCTTCAAGTCCCTTTTAGATGGAGAGGATTTGCTGTTTTGAGTGGAGTGATCCTTTAACTGCCAGAGCTCTCCCGCAGAGATGGTCTGAGCCTCCGGCCTGGTCCCTCTCCCTCTCTCTCCCTCTCCCTCTCTCTCTCTCTCTCTCTCTCTCCATCCCTGGTTCAGACCGAGCGCTGAAACGCTGGTATGCAGGGAATGGCTCGGTCGGCGAGAGGAGGAGAGGAAGAAAGGAGGATGTAGAGTGATGAGCGCCACTGTATCTCCGCAAGCCTTTTGATGTAGACCAGTTCGCCCCCGCTTTCCCTTGCTACACCCCCCCTCACCCACCCCGGCACCCCTCCCCCCCCTTTCACCCTCTCACCCCCTCTCAGCAGCAGGGACAGGGGCAGGAGAGGGACACGCAGCCCAAACACAATGGGGCGACTGAGACTCGTCAGCGGCTGGCCATGTTCTGTCTGTGGTCATTGTCCGCCGGGGATACATGGTTCTGATTCTTGGCCTTAATGAGAAATCATTAAGATCAGTGTTTGTGCCAGAGCGGCGAAAAAAGGGCCTGCGAATTATTCAGATTTATTCATCGTTGGAGGTTTTGTGTCAAACCGAGATAACAGAGGGTTGTGTTTTTTTCTTCTTCTTCTTCTTCTTCTTCGGTGTGTGTTTGCAGTTGTTGAAAGATGCCAAAGCCCATTGTTTCCTTCAGTGACAGTGACATGCAGACACACACGCACCCGTGCATGTATACACACACACACATGTCTGACCTTGGTGCTCCTAGACTCTCAGGGGGTCTTGTTAACTCTGGAGTGTGTGTGTGTGTGTGTGTGTATGTATGTGTGTGTGTGTGTGTGTGGGAGGGAGAGAGTGTGTGTGTGTGTGTGTCCCTGCCACCCATCTTTAAACAGGGAGGGAACAGAGAGAATAGAGAGGGCGGCAGATGAAAAGGAGAGTAGCAACAAAGCAGAAAAGAGCTGATAGCCACAGAAAGAGAAATGACAGGAGCGTTACGGCTTGTTCCCAGATAGAGAAAGAAGGGAGGAGGAAGAGGAGGAGGAAGAGGAGTGTGTGAGCAGGTTCTCAGTGTCATTGTCCCCTGGGAAGGGAGAGAGAGATAGAGATAGAAAGAGAGAGAGAGAGAGAGGAGAAATAAGAAGGGAGTGGTGGTGACTCAATGGGAGGCGTAAAGAAAGAAAAGACGTAACACGACGATAAACAAACGATACAGAGGAGGCACGAAGGCCGCTGGGAGGAACTCTCCAATCTTATCAATAACACGTTATAAATAGAGGCCAGGAGCCCGTTTGTGTTCATGTTATCTAGTGGGGATGGTTTTATCTGGTGGGGGTGGGGGGGTGGATGTTTCTACCTGTAATCTGTCTCACCTACCGAGGGTCCACAGTGGAAACCATTGGTTTTCTGGATCAATCTTTTGTAACTTTATAGTTGCCAAACCTCCCCCTGGTTGGAGTTTTAGGGTCCGAGAGACTGGATCGAGTTTCCCAGCAGCTGTGAAAAAGACGTCTGCGAGGACATGAAGATCGCCGTCTCTGGTTTTTGCGTTTTTGTGGTCTAAATGTTTGATTTCAGCAACTGTCTGACAACAATAGCAGCACGACGCAGCAGAAAACTCCGGCTGCGTTATGTCTTAAACATGGAAAGGTCCGAGCTGTAGTTTGAAGTTTGGTCAAAATCTTGTTTTGTGTGTAAAGATTGGAAAACAAAAGGGACCAGTCGCTGCTAAAACTCACTTATCGTGGCACAGCTGCATATGGTCGAGTTTGTTTAACCCGTACTAATCAGGAATATGTCACTGCCAGACCCACTGATTTACTGGAATCTATCTGAGTTTTTCCGAGACGTCAAACTATTCCGATCTAACTTCCATCATGTGTGTCTCCAGAGTAAGCCTGCGTCCTCAAATCTCTCTCTGATGAGTTTCTCTCATCCGTCTCGAGTGTTTTCTGTCGATTTTCCACCCACAACTTCCACAAAGCGGCACATCTAGATGATGAGCATACAGTGCTAGGAGTAGTAGTAATCAGGATGTCCACACCTTTGCACAAATCTCTCTCTAAAACACTCTCAACCCTCTCCTTCTCTCTGGTCCCAGGCCGTGTGTGCTGTTGGGATGTTTGAGCTCCAGATCCATCACTTCCAGAACCCACACGGGATTCTGCAGACCGGAGACTGCTGCGACTTCCAGGCCAGCGGGGGGCAACGCTGCTCGGCCCGGGACCAGTGCGACACGTACTTCCACGCCTGCCTGAAGGAGTACCAGGCCCGGGTCGTCCCCACCGGAGCCTGCACCTTCGGGTCCGGCAGCACGGGCGTCCTGGGAGGAAACTCCCTGTCGCTGCGCCACAGAGGACACGACGTGGGAGGAGGAGGAGGAGGAGGAGGAGGAGGAGGAGGAGAGGACGGGACGAGCGGACACATTGTCATTCCCTTCAAATACGCCTGGCCGGTGAGTACGGGGGCAGTGCTGGTTATCGGTATGGTTACCAAGGGAACAGGCTAAGCTTCAAGTACAACAGTGCACTCAAAGTGAGGCTAGGATGGAATAACAATGACGGCACAGTCCAGACCCACATGTGTCCGCAGACTCTCTCCCTGTCCCCTGTTAAGGCTCTGGAGGAGACACAGGACACAGATGGACAGATGGAGTTTAAAAAAAGAAAAAAAAGCATCTAGTAGTTTGTGGTTAGATAATGGGAAATTCCTCTTTGGATTGCTTGATCGTGATGGTAAAATGCAGGAATAAATCATGTTGAAATGAGTAATTATCTTGTCAGTGGTATGTCTCCACAGACGTGAGTGGACAGGTCAACAGTCCATTACTGGACACACATACACACACACACACACACACATCTAGGGGCAGTTTTAGAGTCTCCAATCGACCTAAATGTATGTTTTCAGACTGTGGGAGGACACCTGGGCAGCTCTTTTTTCAGCAATCTTGCTTGATTTTTAGGGTTTGTGTGTGTGAATGGATGGAAACCTTGCCCCAAACGATCTCAAACTAGATTGCGAGTGAAATATGCAGTATTTATTCGAAGAATCTAGATTTCCGCGCAGACTGATTCCGCCCTAAGACCTGACTCAGTCCGATTTTTCACAGTTTAAGGGAATTTCCTGCAGGTCCTACTCGAAACACGGCACTGACCTGAAACCTGAAGTTTCCTCGTACATCTCACCTCCCCCTCCCGTTTCCTCAGGGTCGTCGTTTGCCTCCTAAACTTTCTCCCCGCACAGGTCGAAACCTTTTGGTCAGTTTGCTGCTCTCTTTCCAGGGTGTATTGAGCAGCGTCGGTCGTCCTGTGTCCTCACTAAAGAGCAAACCAATTAATCTCACATTTAGCACAACGGCAGAGGAGTGAAGCCAAGAGGAGGCATCGATTGTTTAATCTCTCTCTGCTTGCACTCCTCCTTTCGTCCATTTTTGGACCCAACTCTGCAGGAAAGCATGACACCACTGTAAAGCATTTCACACATTAGCATTAATAGAAATGGAGTTGTGAAATGACTGATAATTAAGCTACGAACTGCACTTTCTAGCCTCCAAATGACAGTGAAATGAGTTCTTTTGGACATTTGATGTGACAGAAAAGCAATTTGAACGTTTTTTTTGTTTCCTTTTTTGACTTTTTAATCTTCCAAATGATTAATCAACCTCTCTAGAGAGCACTTGACAGATGAACGAAGCGGTGAAATTGATAGTTTACGTATGTTTCTGTTCACTTCACATCACTTAGTTTGCTCTGAAATCCACACAAAGTAAATAGACAAACAGAGTGAGACATGAACAACTGTGAGTTGCTTTCTTTTTCCTCGTGGCAATTAATGCTTGTTTATCAGTGAAAGTTGAGCCTCCGAGCTTGAGAGAATCCCTTTAACATATCTCGGCCTGGACGCGGAGTGAGCCGCAGTTTTACCACGGATCGCGAAAGGCTTTGTTTGTTTCTTAGTTTGTTCTCCTCCGGTGAAAGAAATCCTCCTGCAGTCTGTGTTTATTTATTTCATTCTGTCTGTCTTCTCTTGCCTTTGATCGCTCCCAGCGTGCTTGACTTCCTTTTCATAATGAAAGTATTACAGCAATTGCAACAGAAATCCTCGCAGCTCTAATTCTAGTCACATTGTGCAGGAAAAATATTTCTAATATCGTACAAAAACCCGGGTGAAGCTTCACATGTCCTCTCACACACACACACACACACACACACACACACACACACTGCTAATATCTACCCACTGACCTGAGCACACACATAAATGTCTCCACGCATGCATACGCACACACACACACACACACACACAAGAATGCATGTTGGGTTTAGGTTTCCTTTTCATGATTAGTATCAGCCCTCTACCTGTGAGACTCTCTGTCCCAGAGTCAATTATCTTCCCTTATCTCTGAACGATTTGTGTGCGTCTCTGCCTGTGCTCTGTGTGCACACTGCGCGTGTGTCACACTTTCCCTCTGGGGTGTGTCCCCCCCCCCCCCTTCCCCCCCCCCCCCCCCTTCCTCCCTCCCTCCCCCCCTTTATGCGTTTGGGGAGGCGTGTGATTGGCAGGTGCGAGTGTGAGAAAGTTCTCCATCAGAAAGGCTACCTGGATCAGTTTCTGGACCGAGCCGCGGGGCGGGCCGGGGCTGCAGGCAAAGAGAGAGAGAGAAAGAGGGAGAGGGAGAGAGAGGGAGAGAGAGGGAGGGAGAGGGAGGGAGAGAGAAAGTTGGGACACAGTGGCAGCGTCAGTGCAGTTTGGGCTGAAAGACTTGCTTTATCTGGCCATCTTTGGGAGGTGGTGTGTGTGTGTGTGTGTGTGTGTGTGTGTGTGTGTGTGTGTGTGTGTGTGTGTGTGTGTGTGTGTGTGTGTGTGTGTGTGTGTGTGTGTGTGTGTGTGTGTGTGTGTGTGAATGGGGGGAGATCCCCCTGCCCCAGGTGAGGGGATGAACAGGTGAGCGTAGTCATTATGAGGAAAGGTGAGCTCTCTCTCCCTGTCCCCTGCCCTCCCTCTCCTGCTCACTCTTTCTTTCTCTCTCTCTCTCTCTCTCTCTCTCTCTCTCTCTCTCTCTTTCCCACTAATCTCTTCAGGGAACAGCGGGGCTGCTATGTGCATGCGTGTCCGTGTTTGCTTATGAATGCGGGCACGGTTGTAATTCGTTATGGCGTGTTTGTTTTGGGCGTAATGTTGTCGTGATTGTCTGGAGGTTTGCATCCACGTCAGGCTTTGAGCTCCGACGCTCCGGTTAGAGCTCAGAGCTCTCTCTCTCTCTCTCTCTCTCTCTCTCTCTCTCAGTCTAAACACCAGGCAGAAGGTTCAATGCCCAATGTCAGGCAAGGAGAGGCGATGCTCAGCTCCGTTACGTGCATGTAATAATGCAACGAAACTGTTTGCTTCGTTATTGTTTGCATCTCAGAAACGAGGGACTTTGTAACTCCAGATCTGTTTCGGCCCTCGCCAATTAAAAAGATAAAAGGTCTGCCCTCTGATTCAGAGTCTCGTAATGTAAGTAAATGGAGCAACATTTCCACTCTGAGAGTTTTTTCTTTTAAAGGAAAGCGTCTGGCGAATGTCTCGGAGCGCCACAGAGCAGTCAATATTTACACAGCGCTCTCAACGCTCTGGTCGGGCAGCCGTCTGTTTTTCAGTCACTCTTCAAACCTGCGGACGTTTCCCTGGACCGGAGCGCTCCACCGCGGCTCGACCGGCCCAAATAGCCCATCACTCTCGATTGTTTTTCCCCGCAAGAACAAAGTGCAACATTTCTGCGTTATGTCCAGCTTGTTATTGAGATGCGTGCCTGCACGGCCCTCAAACATGGCACCGCGTCCCGGGGAGCGAGGAACATTTACACTTGTTTGCGAGTTTGTTAATTCAGCTGTAAAGATGTTTGATGGCACAGTCCCGGATGAGTGCATCCAGACATGTGAGCAGCATCCATCACCGGCATAGAGCAGCTCAACGACTTTCCAAGATGTCTCCTGGAAAGTCTTCTGTTTACTGGATGACTTCTACAGAAATGTCTCTTTTTCGTGTCAAAGTGCTGCGGTACGACGTCTCCACCGGCACCCCGGGCTGGTTTCCGATGTGAGATCCGGTGAAGATCTAGTCTGAGGGATGTGGCTTCGCTCTGACCCCGGCGTTAGAATCACAGACAGTCAGCGGTCTGGGGCGTTTGAGCTGCGGCGGAAAGCTGAGCTGAGACGGGGAAAGTTCAAAAGCTCCGTAACTGCAGGGTCATCTCCTCACGCTGCCTCGCTGTTGGTGGTTTCACTGGTGAAAGTGTCGAAAGGGAAACAGAAAACTACAGAGAGAAAGAGAGAGAGAGAGAGAGAGGTTGGTTAGATCCGGATGAATCTGTCAGTGTGACAGGAGTGGGAACGAGTCTGTGAATGAATCGTGAGGATGAATGAAAAGCACCCCGACAAACCTCTTCCTCAACACGGATCGATCCAGCGTCGGACTTTATGGAGAACTCAATCCGACGTTTCCCGACCTCTTTGACATCCGGCACTAGCTCATCGAGGTCTGGTCGAGGCCTCGGCCTTACTCAAACCCACCTGAGACAAATGACAGAGCGACTGGGTGCTATAGAAATCCTCGAGTCGCAGACATTCATAATCCTCATGTCAAGCATCAGAACTCAGTCACGGTCATATTCCCTGCCAGAGGCCATGGCTGACAATCCCTGGGAAAAGTGTGTGCACAGATGTGTAGCTGTGGGTGTGTGTGTGTGTGCACACTCCAGCATGTGTCTTTTATCTCCTCCTTTTCATTCCTGGTAAAATGTTACCCTGTGTTTGCATAGATATGAGTCTTCAACGTTTGGTTACAGTGGTACATGTTCTCGCTACATACTGGTCCGTCCTGGTGGAAAAGTGTGGTACAGGCTGAAGTAATACTACAAGAATCCAAAAGAAATATTTTTCACTCCAAGCCTCTACCACTGTAAAACATGCAGCTCCCAGCAGTTGGGCGGGATTCAATGCATTTCAGAGCAGTTGTTTCTTGCTGCAACAAGCAGCTGTTTTCAATGGAAAAAAGCTTTTAAGGAAAACACACAAACAAGTGGATGCAACCTGCTCGGCAGAAAGCAGCAGACGGGCAGCAGAAAGCAACCAGCTGGCGAACAGAGAGGGCAGAGAGAGAGAGAGAGAGAGAGAGAGAGAGAGAGAGAGAGAGAGAGGTGCAGAGATCGATGGAGACCAAACCAGAGCGAGAAGGCAGCAGTGGATGCACACAGAGCTGAGATTTGAATGTGTGTTTTATAATGATATAACATGTCTTGTTGAGAGAAGATGAATCTAGAAGGCGGTTTGTGAAGTGAAGAGCAAAACCCGAAGGAAACTCTACTTTGAAGGAAAGTAGAAAACAGCACGAAGTGGTAATATTCAGAAGTACTGGGACATTACGTGACTGGACTGATTTCTTGTAGTTTTATTGAAGTGAACCAAGCACTTTCTCCTCAGTGACATTCAGGCAGCTTCTTCTCCCCGAGCACTGAGTTCAACACATGCAAAGTGCTGCAGTCATGCAAATACGTTCAGGTACTGCGAACCGAGTCTTTTCATCTGCTGCGTGGCTGTTCTGCTGCCTCCGCGTTTCTTTGTCTAATGGGGCCACGCAAAGTGAAATTCACTTCGAAAGTTTCCGTACAATTGAAATGAGACACACACACACACACAAAAAAAAAAGAAGTATTGAGTCATTTTGTTTCCCGGGGCCTCGACCAGTTACGTTAACGTAATCCTATAGGTTGTTTTTGAAGTGGAACCTAAGTCTTGCCAACATCTCGCGCTTCTGAAATGTGATAATCCTGCTAACAAGATCACAAGAAGCAGTAAAGTCTGAGTTTTTTAGGAGGAAATATGCTTGTTTTAGACCTTTATAACTGGAGAAATCCAGTGTCTGTACTCAAAAGGGCTAAGAACCATTAAGCAGTTAGCTTAGCTTAGCTTAGCACAACAAATGGCTCTTTTACAAGGGGTTTTTGGACCTTTAAACTGCAAATGTTAGCAACATGATGTGTTGCCCAGAACGTGCAGCCTTTGCGGGTTGAGTTCGGGCAGCGTGCGTGGCGATTGGTCGGGGTCGGGGTAAGAAAATTAGAGCGAGCCTGTAAGAGAGGATGTACGGAGGGTTATCCATTCGCCATAGTGGGCTTGGAGCCGGATTGTCTCCTGGTCTCGCACACTCACTTCCCAGAGCCTGCAGACCGCTCAGAGCTAAGCAATAGTCCGGCACATAACCCCCATAAAATGGCAAATTCCCCCTCTATCCATCGGTCTTGTTGAGCAAATTAGATACAACGTGTATTAGAGAATACATGGATTACATGGAGGCAGGCGAGATCCTAAACCCGGGTTTCAATTCAAGGGTATCTTAAAATGAAGACTAATTATAGTTGTCACACCGGTGCTGTTTGCTCTGAAGTGTGGTGATGTATAATTAGCGTAAAATGGAAGTACCCCAGAACTGCTCTCCAATACAGCAGGTTATAGTTAATCTCCACTGCTGTGAATAATCAGAGACTCTGACTCTCTCTCTCTCTCTCTCTCTCTCTCACACACACACACACACACACACACACACACCGTTGTAACCTGTGCATTCCTGCTGTGTGGGAGCGAAACAGGGGAAAGCCAGCGAAGGGGAAACGAAAGGAGAGGGACCATAGTTGGAGCTTTCTTTCCTCCCCAGAGTCTCTCTTTCACTCGCTCTCCTCTCATCATCGGTGCTCTCGTTCTCTTTTGTCCCCTAATTGACTCTCCTACGCAGCTTTGCATACCTGCGTGTACGCTGATACTGTTGTGCATTGTTTGTACGTATAAACCTGCAGGCTTGTGCACAGACTCACACACACATACGTAGACGTACACATTCTTGTTTTCTCCTTATTGCGCTTCCTCTCTGCGGACACACCCAAAAACACACACAAAGAAGGTTAATTCCATCAGGATCTGGAGCTGGTGTTTTTTTTAGAGATAAGTTGATATCTCTGGGGGAAACGTCTCAGGGGAAGTGCGTTTTAATGATTCCATTTGTGTGCAAATTGGATTGAGAGGCAGGAGTCTCTTTATTAGGAGAGAAAAGGCGCATTTACATGATCGCTGTGAAATTACAGTCCACGCACATCATTGTCTGTCGGTGAATAGAAGCCGGCGGGATGTAGTCCGTTAAGTGGACACGCAGGCGTGATCGCTGCAGATAGTTGACTTCTCTCTCTCTGCCATCGATCTTCCTCCTCTCGTCATATCTCCTCATCCTCCTTTCTCAGGACCTCTCTCTCACACACACACACACACACACCCTCTGGCGGTATCTGTCGTTCACATCACAGACCTGCTGCTCTCCCTGCAGAGACGCTCAGCCTCATGTAGATCACACACAGCAGTCACAACACAGCTGTCACAGAGAAATACCCAGAAACGAGCTCCACACATGACTCCTGCATTTGTTGGTTCTCTGCTTCTCCTTTTTTTTCCTTTTCTATGGGTGTGTTTGTTCATCAGGGTCTCTGAGAACACACCAACCCCTCCCTGACTTCTATTTTCTCACTCATAATAACGCTCCTATCTGAAAGAGCAGTCGTGGCCAGACAAGGTAATTTCCTGCGGAAGTCAGAGAGGGATTGGGGGTGTCGGGGGTGGGGGTGGGAGAATGTCATCTGGGTTTGCGATGGCGTGTATTTGAGGGAGGGGCGGGAGGGAGGAGGTGGCAGGAAGAGTCAAGATTAATGAGCTAAAGGGTAAAGTTGATGTAAGCACGGAGAGGAGCGGAGGAGTGACGAAGAAGAAGAAGGAAGTGAGAGTGGGGAGGAAGGGAGGGGCGGGAGGGTGATCTCAGCTCGGAGCACAGGTGTTTAGGGTGGAGGCTCAGACGTGTGTGTGTGTGTGTGTGTGTGTGTGTGTGTGTGTCATAACGGCCTGCTCACTCACTCTGCTGGAGGACAGGATGGAGATGAGGTGGGGCCACACGCAGGATGAGGGCGCGTCATGTCAAGAGGCCTCCGTTGTCCCACAGTGTTTGAAGTAGCCGCATAGTTCAGTTTAAGGCAATTAACCCGGCGGGAATGTGGCTGGACAGGCAGACAGGCAGACAGACAGACAGACGGAGGGAGGGAGGGAGGGAGGGAGAGAGACAGGGGTCAGGGATGCACAGAGGCACAGACAGACTTTGCAGGCGACTTTATACTTCAATTAGATTTGCATTTTTTACTCCCTTGCAGCTGTGATCTCTCATGACTTCTCAGGTCAAAACTGTGCTGCGCAAAATACATAATTCATTAAGAACTGATATATTCTCATAAAAGCATCGTCGTCTAAGAGTGAGATGGATCTGGGTACGATGGATCCTGGTTGGACCATGGGCCCTCCGGTGTGGAGTTTGCATATTCTCATCATGTCTGCATGGATCTTTTTCTCTGAGTGCAAAACCATTCATGTTTAGGTCAGTTTGAGACTCTAAATCGCCCCGAGATGTGTCCTGTGATGGTCTGGAGTCCCATCCAGGGTGTTGTTACCCTGTCTTCAACCTGGATGGATGGATGGAGGTCCTTGTCATCCAGCTTTAACATGCCGCTCACATGCCGAAGCGTCAGAATTAAAATTCTGAGGACGTGACGTGAAATTGCATATCAGTCACGGGGGCCGCTTTCGCTGCAGAACGAATACTTTCGCTTTTGAAATTGTCACTACGTGTCGCTGACAATATGTCTCTGCTTCTGTGCGACGCGCCACTAAGTGCCTCTTCCTTCACACAGAGAGAGAGAGAGAGAGAGAGAGGGAGAGGGAGAGGGAGAGGGAGAGAGAGGGAGAGAGGGCAGGGAGGGGGAGATAAGGCCTGATAATAATTATGCCCGGAATGAAAGAAAAACAAAAGGACTCGGCGAGAATGCGAGAGCAGAGACATTTAATTACAGAGGTGGGGTCATGGGAGCAGGGTGCGGTGGACGGAGGCTCACCGGGGCGTCTGATCGTCCTGCTGTGTGTGTGTGTGTGTGTGTGTGTGTGTGTGTGTGTGTGTGTGTGTGTGTGTGTGTGTGTGTGTTTTCTACCCGAGGGCAGGCTTGTTTGTTGGAATCGGGTAATATCCAACCGAGACTTTAGAAATTCACAAATTGGCCACACTCAGGACTCGTCTCCTGCTCTGCTGTGCACCTTGATCCAGGTTGGATGGATTTTCCTCTTTGTTGTTGTTTGTTGTCGAACCAACAGTCAATCAATAGCACAATAACCATTTTCGACACAAGGACGCGTGTGTATCTGTGTGTATGTCTGTGTGTGTGTGTGTGTGTGTGTGTATGTGTGTGTGTGTGTGTGTGTGTGTGGGGTGGCATTTTCAACCACCTCCTTCAGAAGTGAGTCAGATAATCTGCCATGTTTCCTCTCAGATCGACGGCATGCTCTTCCAGTGATGTAAGCGTCGCAGCTGGAATAGCAATGGCGTCGTTACTGTGGTTACCGGCGCAGGTGAGGCGGCGGCCATGGCAACCGTTTGCATGTTTGCGAGTCTGTGATGGAAATCGAAAACAAGACGCCCGTCGTCGTGCAGATTATCCGCTCTTCTAAACAGACGAAGGTTTTTAATGGTGTTTTCATGTGTTCACACAGACTTAAGAGTAATTGCTGTTTGAGGCTCAGACCTGCGAGTCAAACGCATCTCGGGACGAGTCAAAGTAAATACAGATCGTATCGTCCAATTAGACGTCACGTATGGAGAGGGGCCGCGGCGTGTCGGTGGATGGAGCTCCGCTGATGGCTGCGAATCCTCGTGGGACCGAGGAGCCTCTCTGGGCGGAGGTTTTCTCGGGTTCCCTCCCAACGTCCATATTCATTCATATTTAATGAGGTTGGCTGGAGACTCTAAACGGCCCCTAGGTGTGAGCGTGTGGGTGTGTGATGTATGCGTGCCCTGGAGATCCAGCAGACCCCCACAACACTAAGATCTTCTCATTTATGTATCTATTATACATACATGTCTCATTATCGCATGAGAAATATAGGAACATGTGAAATAGATGAATGTGTCAATCAAACAGAGCTTAAAAATCTGCCTCAGCTACTGCGAAGTAAGTAGAGAAGCATCATCGATCACTTGATATCAAATGATAAAATCAATCAGGATTGGCTGTCATATGATACACACATATATAGCATGAACAGGATTTGACTTCTGGTGTGCGGAGCTCTTGTTTTGACTCGTCTAATAACTCGTTTTTACAATCCAGTCGTTTTTGATATAATTTCAGATTCGGGGGGAAAATGCATGCATGTAATTTAATAGTAATTATGGGGGGGAAACGGGTACATTGTTCAGTCGGCACGCCAAAGTTAATTAATCCTGGCTGATTACTGGCACAGCAGGACGGCTGAACATTGGAAATTAGTGTAGGAGCAAACATCCAGTTCATCATCATCTGGGAACAAAGGCGAGATGAGGCTGTGATCGCTGTCTCAGTCGTCACCCTGTGTTTACTGTGGGAGTTTTCGCCTGGATTGACAAACCTAGCAAGAACCAGCTGAACGAGCAGCTCCTCGGTGACCGTCAGCTCATCGATTTGCTGTCCGGACACGACTCCAGCTCCAGATGGGCCACCGGGCTGGTCTGGTCTCTGGGCAGAGACCAAAACCAGAGATATGATAAAAAAAAACAAAAAGAGGGTGAACCCTGGAACGTGACTCTGTACAAGGCGCCTTTGGAACATTTCAGAAATGATTACCAGACTGCAGACCCATAAAATCAAGTGTTTTTGTCTTGTTTCCAGGGCTCCATAGACACTACCTATTGTTAAAAGATAAAAGGACCAAATCCTGTTGTCTGACGTGATAAATGACACGTTTTGCTGCCTGCTCGCTCCATTGTAGAGAGCAGACTCATATTTTCAGGGGCTGAAGGAAAGCATTGTATATGGGAAAATACAGATTGCGACCCGGGTAATATTGGATGCCTGTGTGTGTGTGTGTTGGAGGGTGAGGGGGTGCGTATGCGTGTCTGGTTGTATGCGTGTAAGTATGTATGCATTAGTGTGTGAGCTCTGAGGGGAAATTCCTCTCTCAGGGCTGGGAGTTCTTCCTGTCGTAGAGCTGTGTTTGTACAGCCTGGCTTTGTCGGGATATCCTACCCTGCCCATGTCTGAGAGAGAGAGAGAGAGAGAGGGAGAGATGGAGAGAGGGATGGCAGGGGGAGATATATAGAGAGAGAGAGAGGGGGGCACTAGTGCTGGAGGAGGAGGAGGAGGAGGAGGGGTGGATGGAGAGTGAGGAGGTCAGGGGCTGCAGGGATGAGGAGCAAAGTGGAAGAGCGAGAAAACAAGGTGGAATTGTTTTCTCTTTTCTCTTCTTTTTTCCTCTTTTTTTCTAAACCCTTCTCTTCATGGAGGAAGGTGTGCCGCCATTGATGTCTGCCCGGTGGTTTGCATTAACGCGGCTCGCTCTAATCCGGAGCTTTGAGCGCTGAGAGGGAGGCGTGTGAGGCCGGAGGTGAAGGGACGGAGACAGACGAGCAGACAGGCCACAGCCGGAGGGAAACCATCGGGGTTAAGTCCGTGGTTTCCTCGTTGTCTCTCTCTCTCTCTGTCTGTCTCTCTCTCTCTGAAAATGCAAGTCATTCTCTGCACAAGGTGTCGGGTCCGTCCAAACTGGGGTGGTAGCGGTTCCCGACCCAGAGACATGGGGACAGACGAGACGTGACTGTGGGCAGATCCTCGGAGCAGTAAACATGTTCTACTGTACCCTCAAATATGTTGTTTTCACAGTTCCGGGACGGCTGCGAAACCCGGCACATGTATCCGATTACTCGCGTGTGATGCACAAAAGCACGACACATTTAGAGGCTTTAACAGGAAGTATACTGAAAAAGAGTTTTTCTTTTCTCAGTTTATGTTTATCCGCCTGTTAAATAACTAAACAGATTAAAAATGCACCCCAGAGTTTAACCCACGGGCCTCTCCTCAGGGCCAACCGCACCCAGCAGGCTGTAGAGCTGCATATCTCCCCGAGATGGAGGCAGTCTGTGTCGTCTAGCTCTATGTGAGCTCGATCGGGTGATCACAGTCCACAGGTGTGTGGCGGTTGTTGCCAGCTCCACCTGAGAGCCATAAAAAAGTGCAAACGTCTGTTGTGGAAAGTGGGCTTAAAGTCGTATTTGTTCAGGTACAAAAGACGAACAAAGGTGGGAGGTTGATGGTGAGGTGACGCTCATCATCACCATCATGCAATTGTCTGGGCGGCGTTTCATCTGCTCTCACACAGATAGAAGGAAAATCTGGAAAAACCATGCAGTTTATGCTGCATTTCAGTCAAACCTAGCACGAGTCTCAAATCAATCACATTAAAGGCAGATTTTCTCAGAGCCATTGCAACATTTCACTAAAGGCTCTCAGCATGTCAATCAATGTCTAACACTAATGACACATTCATCTGAATCACCAAAGACATCGAACCAGTGTCCATCACACTCCGATCAGAAAGACTGGGAGTCCTCACCTCGTTTACGAGAGCCAGACGTTGGACTGATCATTCTCAAGATGCAAATTTGACCTTTTTAGCCTCTTTTTATCGAATCCCTGAATCGTAAAAGGAGATATAAATAATCAATTTTTTCCTTTATTTCATGAGAGCGACTGTCCTCTGCAGTGGTAATCTTCCATCGCCTCACTCTCTCACACACACACACACACACACACACACACACACACACACACACACACACACACACACACACACACACACACACACACACACACCTTTCCCATTATGTCACTTCCCCTCCACTGTCACCACTCGGCCCATTATCTCCACAAACAACACAAATAATGCTCAGATGTTGTTTTGTGTCCGACGGAGGTAAAAATACCACTTAATCGCGCTCTGCGATCTTATCTCGAGCGTCTCGGTGGCGTTCCCTGTGTGATTTTCCTCTCCCGGCTCCCGTTTGTTGTTTTAACGCCACTGACTGAGATCACTTCGCCTTCGCTTTGGCCTCTTTTGTCCGCGGGTCCCGCTGACATCACACGCGGCGTGATTGCAGGCAGAAAATTGCTGTCGGGCTCATGCGTGTGACTGTGCATGCATGCGTGTGTGTGTGCATGTGTGTGCATGTGTGTGTGTGTGTGTGTGTTTTGGAAAGGTTGTCAGGAAGCGTTTATTGTAGGTGATTTTCTTAATCCTTTTACACGCGCTCTCCCAGTCTTATCAGCGACTGTTGTGCTGTGATTCTAACTCGGTAACCATGGCGGGCTCGACCTCCCTCCTCCTGGCGGCTCCACAGGACGTCAGCCCTAGCAACAGCACGCACACACACACACACATGCATGAACTCACACACACACATGCACACGCCTTTCCTGTATCGGTGACAATATCACAGCTTACCTGGCTGCATATGAAGGAGGAGGAGGAGGAGGGAGGGGGGGTTGTTGAGGATGGAAGAAATGAAGAATGAACTTCCCACCTCTCTGCTGTAAAGAGAGAGAGAGAGAGAGAGAGAGAGAGAGAGAGGGAGCGGCACGCTGAGTGGGTGGAAGGATGGGTGAGGGGCGATGGGAGATGTGATGAGACGAGAGGAGAGGTGCGTGAGGTCAGGTGGCAGGTGGGTGACTCATCGTAGCGGCTCCGGTCCAAAGATCGCGGCTTTTCGTCCCCACGGCGTCTGCTGCCGGAGGGACTTAGACGGCAGCGGAGCAGTTTAGCCCCACTGATGTCACCTGTCACCTTTAAGCACAGTCTGGATGGTCTCTGGACGCTCTGCCTCAGCTCGCTTTTCACCTTCAGCTCCAGTTCATGATGATTGAGACGAGACTTTAAGAGCTGGAGGAAAGCTGCTGGAGTAACTTCCCTTTGAGATGTAGAGCAGCATCAAGCGAGGGAGGGGGAGGAGAGACGAGAGGAATCTATCCAGCTGTGTTGGATTGTGATACCAAGACGATATCTCAGTTCTGGTTTGATCCTTTTTAGATTCTAGCTGCACGCGAGGAGCGCAAAGCTACGCCGGTGGAGCAGGGATTAAACCAGCGGCACTTTAACTCGAGTGCCGTAATTGTGTGAGAAGCGGAGAGGCGTCGTTAATCATCTCACAATTATTAGGTTTACCTTCCCTCGTGCGGGACTGGAAAACCTACAAACAAACGTGGAAACGTTTCCACGGGGGCCACATTCCCGACCGCACTCATCAAACGTGTGCTACTTGTGAAGCCGCTGGGAACGGGCTGGTAATTGATCCCGAGGCTCACAGTGTTAGCTATAAATGATGAACGCTGAACATGGACATTCAGGTGAGAGCTGTGTGCGGAGGCTTAATGACTCCAGCTGGTCCTTCTGCCGGCTACCTGCGATCTGCTGGCCTTAATGAACTGGCAGCGAGCCCTCTGTAACCCTGGCACATCTCATTAGCAGCATGTGTGCGTGAGGGGGCGTGCTCCTCCGACTCCCTTTACTACATTTCGTCTAATCTTGTCAGCTCTCTATCTCTTTGCCTCTCTCCTTTAATATTTTCCCTTCCATCTCTTCATCTTTTTTTTTTTGCGTTTCACCTCGCTCCGACCTTCCGTGTTCCTCCGTCACATATCCGGGGGATCAGACAGCCTCCGGAGAGCGGTTTCTCCTCTACCTCTCTTTGCCCTCTTTTCTTTACATACTCCCATGTAATGATCCCCTCAGCTCCACGTCCTCTCTGCTCTACCTCCTCTATCTGTTTGCGGCATAGTGACTCTGTGTGTGCCTTGGCTCGAGGTAAAAGCCTGACTCAGTGTTTTCTAAACCCGGCAATTTAACACCTCGCTCCATCTTCTCCTCCCTTCCTCTTTTCACCTCCCAGGTAAAGTTAGCGTCTTGCCTCTCACCTCTGTCCAAACTCTGTCCCGCACCTCGCTCGCCTCCTCCGTCCATCATCCCATCTCATCCCAGCTCCCACCCTCCTCCTCTTCCTCCTAGAGGCGGGAAAGAAAAAAAAAGACGTGACCGCACATCCATGTCACCCTTTAGGACAAACCTCGACCAGCGTTGGGGTGATTTGCATGACGGGCGCTGTGGAGGGAGGGAGGGATGGATGGAGAGGAAGCAAAGAGAAAGAGAGAGGGAGAACATCTGAATTATTCATTGCTCGTCTATGGGATGAACAAATGCGTCGAGGAAAGAAAAAAAGAGGAAAAGCAGAAGAAAAAGCTCATGTCCTCAGTTATCTCTCCAGAGTGGGATGTGTCCGTAAGCTCAAAGTCATCATCTGAAGACGTCCCTCGCTTGTAGACAGCAAAACGGCCTCATACACATACACAGGCCGACTTTATCTCCACACCAGGCTATGAATTTTAATAAAATATCCAGATATTGTCAAACGGGCCGAGCATGCGAGGACCGGCCCCATCTATCCGGGATTAGCCCGCGAGCCTTATCAGAGCGTAAAGAAAGAGCTGCACCTGGCGCAAGAGTGAACTCATCTCCATCAGAAGACCTCGGAGTCGCTGGCCACCACACCCAGCTGCAGCCTGGGGGTGTCCGGGCAGTCAATCACCTCTAATGCCTTTTCTATTTTTCATCCAGTGTTTCATCCAAATCCAGCTATTGTATGACTTACAATATGCATCGAGTGGGCTTAAATATGAATGAACGGGAGCACAAAAGACTCTACAGCTCTCGTCTATGAGATAACAAACATATTCATCCGGTATCTATGTGTCTGGGTGCACATAGGGCAAAGGCTGGGAATGCATTCTCCGGTCTCTAGGTGACATGTTTGTGGACTGTAGGAGCAGAGAAGCTGGAGAAAACCCAGGCAGACATGTTGAAAAGATGCACGCGCCACACAGAGAAGAAGATGCTAACCACCAAGGCACCAGGTCGCCTTAAAAAAGAGAGTATCTGCATCTCACTAGTCTCTGTGAAATATCGCTCTTTGTAATTAAAACAAAGTGAAACCACATCCTCTTGCTTGGTAAGGAAATACATATATCACATAGCTATAACAATGGGAAAAATGTTCTCAATTAGCTTTTATCTCATTCCTGCACAACTCAAAAACATGTCTTCTCCCAGACTGAAACTGTTCAATCAAAACAAGTTTTGTTGATTTTTTTTTTTTGATTTTTTTGTGTTTTGGATTCAAGATTTGAAGCATATGTTTGACAGATGTTTTCTCTTTACAGAAATCGTTCTCTCTGGTGTTGGAGGCTCTGGACTATGACAACGACACATCAGAATCAGGTGAAGCTGCAATGTGTGTGTGTGTGTGTGTGTCTGTGCGTGTGCGTGTCTCCTACTATGTGTCAGACACAGGAATGTCAGACAAGAAGAGGCTAAACAAAATAATAGAGCCCTAGATTGTTGTTTTTTTCCCTCATAACCTTTAGATGGTAAAATTCTTACACTTCTTTCATTATAGTTTTCATCGAGTGACATTTCGCGGAGTGAAAACAGCTCTTGTTTACGAGGGTGTGTGGCTCGACGTGGCGGAACAATGTGAAACTCTTCCTTGTGTCTCTGCGTCTGTGATCATGCAGGGCTAAAAGGTCTTTTATCCAGACCCTTTAATTTCCTGCTCGTCTCCTTGTTGTTTCTCCTCGTAATCAGGAAAAGCTCCATGACAGGGAATGTGAGCTGCATGCTATAAAAAGACACACACACACACACACTGAGGGAAACACACACAGATGGAGGCAGATGTTCCTATGCCCTGCTCATTCCTGTCATGCCACAGTCGTCCCTTTCATCCCACCATCCCCAGTCCGATCCAAAAGATGGCAGAGATAATGAGAAACTGGGAGCTGCACCAGAGATCCTCCTCGTCCTCCTCCTCCTCCTCCTCCTCTGTCCTCTTCCGCCTCTCCTTCCCACCCCCTCCTCCTCCTCCCCCCCTTACATCTTGTTTGCATCATCTGTCATTTCCACCTGAGCTCCTGACAGCCTTTACATCGGGTCTAAAGCCGTTCCCTAGGCCGGCAGCTTAGCTCAGCCCAAACACGGGCGTCCCGGAGCAGTCTGAACAGACTTATCAGGCCCGGCAGATAATCAGAGAGGATTACCTGGAACCACCGCACCCTCGCAAAACGTCCTCGGAAACAGTGAGAAACTATGAAACGACGTCCTCTGGCTCCTCAACGTGTGACCTTCGCTGACTGTAGGCAGCGTTAATGTGCACCTTTGTCTTGTGGACGATAATTCCAGTTTATTACAACTCCTAGG
>CM055198.1:21051918-21081918 GCA_029224185.1 Karalla daura
AATAAGCTAGAAAAGTGTCAAAACCATACAGTACTTGGTTGATACATAATATTCTAACTATTATTAACCTACATTTCAACAAAAATACACCAGTTAGGCTTTTTAGTTAGGCTTTTCTCTTGCAAAAGTATGAATGAAATTGCAATAAAATGTAAAAAAAGTGTAATTTATCTCACCTGGCCGGCAGCTCTCTGGGTGCTCAGCAGCTCTTGACCTCTGGTCCTAGAGTCACCCCCGGTCCAGTTTATAGCTCTAGGTCATCATTTACGATTTCAATCCATTCATATCATGAATATTAAAAGGACTGCGTTCTTATATTAGACTTTTCTAGCCTTTGTGACGAGACATTGACCTCATTAGCACACTAGTAGCAGAGACTCCCCCTCATAGTTCATCTTTAAACCTTTCACACACATTCATCCTCTGATAACTCAGCATCAGGAGCAGTTCAGGGTTCAGCATCTCTTGGTCTGAGGATGTTTTGACAGCTATGCTGCAGCATGTCTGGATCGATGTCCCTCAGCCACAGTCGTCCTAGAATCAATCAATCTCTCACATACCTGCTTCTCCTGATGATTAAAGTTGGGACCTGATCCTCAAGATTCATCTTCATCTCTAGTTTTGTTTCCTTTCTGACTCCACTGTGTGTGTGTGTGTGTGTGTCCTCCTCCCTCAGGTCAGCTGATCGAGCGAGTCCTCCTCTCGTCCATGCTGAACCCGGGCGAGCAGTGGCAGATGTACCGGCACCACGGCCGGACCCTCAGCCTCGAGTACCGGCTCCGCTTCCGCTGCGACTCCAACTACTACGGGCCGCTCTGCAACAAGTTCTGCCGGGCCCGGGACGACTTCTTCGGACACTTCAACTGCGACCCCAGCGGCTCCAAGGTCTGCATGGAGGGCTGGACCGGACCGGAGTGCAAGGAAGGTGAGGGAGAAACGTAGGATTCAAGTAGATTCATCCATTAAAAACACAGTAAAAGAGGAGAAGAAGAAGCTCAGATTCTTATCAAAGTTGCTGTTTCACCGTTGTTTGTCCAGCCTACTCAGTGGCACTCATGCGTCGTGTTTGTTGTTGTAAAATATTCAGCTAATATTTTCCTCAGGATGAGCGGGGGGTGCCGCTGATGAGAAAAAATTAAATAGTTTTTGCTTTCCATTTATTTTTCCACCGTGCCTGGAAGGGGGTTTCCTCTCCAGCGATCGCTTCCGAGGTTTCTTAAAAAGGGTTTTTTTTCCATGAGACTCGTCCTTGTTTTTCTTTCTGATGTTGGCCTTCGAGGACCTTCGAGACCGTTATGTTGATTAAGGGCTGTTAAAACAAACCTGACCGCATGGTAAACTCTCTGTAAACGACAGACTGAGCTGCAGGCCTCGAACAACCCCGGCACGGAGACACAAACTTCAAAAAAACGAGATCTGAGAAAGGACGGATCAGCTCCAGCTTCTAGTCCCTGACAACACTAGTTTCAGCTGGACGCAGTGGACAGTGTGTGTGTGTGTGTGTGTGTGTGTGTGAGAGACTCTGTCTGTCTGTGACTCATCAGCTGGACGACCTCTCGGCGCGACCTCGGCGCGTTGCCACCGCGTTGCGGTGTTGAAAAGTGAGCGGAGGAAACCCAGAGTGGAAACCATGGGAACCCTGAAGGACACGCAGCTAGTTTACGGACATCCTCACTTCATCCGACTTCCTCCTCAGCAGGTCGTTGATTGGGCTGCAGAGAAGCAGGAAGTCTGGAAAAATTAGCCGGGGATGGACGGGTGGGAGGATGGGTGGGTGTGTAGGGGAGGGTGTCGCTCTGTTTACCCCCCTACCCTCGCAGGTTAACGACCACGATGAAGTTCAGGGTGATTTCAGCGAAGCTTCTCTAATCCCTGCCGAAACACGTGTTTTGATGTGAAAGTGTCAGATATGATTCTGCTCTGATGACCCCTCTCATTCCTCTCATTCACAGCTTTGTGCAAACAGGGCTGCCATCAGGTCCACGGCTTCTGCACGGTTCCGGGAGAATGCAAGTGAGTCCTGCAGCGTTTTTCTCAAAATGTCCCTTATCATAAATAAATACTTGCATAGCAGACATTTCAGCATAAATGGCTTGCATGGACAAAGTCACATTTCTGAATCTCCCTGGAGAGTGCAGCAGAATGAAGAATCTCACGGGCAGATGCAGAGTTTGGTGTTACTTTATGTTCCGCCCACGCTCCGTCTCTAACCTTTGATATGCTGCTTCTGAGCGCGCACACATGTTCCAATCCTCCTCGGTGATGAAACGCACCCCGAGCTCATAATTAGAGCCGCAGAGGAGTGAAGCGCAGATCCAAGGAAAACATTCACTGTAAAAAGATGAAACGGCTGCAGCGAGCACGCAGAGCCGCTCCATCGGGAGCCGAGCCGAAGCAGACACGGACTCTGGGTCCTGAGGAACGTGACCCGAGCTTTGCTCCTCCCCTCCCCAGGTGCCACTACGGCTGGAGCGGCCCGCTGTGCGACCGCTGCGTGACGTTCCCCGGCTGCGTGTACGGCAGCTGCACCGAGCCCTGGCAGTGCGTGTGCGACGTCAACTGGGGAGGACTGCTGTGCGACAAAGGTCAGACGAGCCGGACGCCCAGAGATCGTCGTTTGAGTTTGTCGCTCGGTGTCTCATTCCTGCTCCAGCTCGGACGGAGGGGGGAAAAGAAACCCCCAAAAAAACAAAAGCAATATGGAAGCTGTCCAGATTCATTAAGCCAACATGCTGTCGTACAGTCATGCGAAATATCCCCAATTTCATCTTAATTGTGTCACTGGATTCCCTCCAAAATACATCCCCCAGTCTTTACAATTTATCACAATTGCTCCATGAGCTCCCGAGCCAAACATTTGTGCTCTTATTGTCACGTCTGTGTGTTCATTGCCTCGTTTTTTTTGGGGGGGGGGGTCGTTCTACACATCCGACTGTGGGATTCAGTCTGTGCAAGAGACACAAAAACAAAAGTTTGCCGGCTGTATTTGTTTGTCAAGCGTGCTTCTTCACACGCCAGGCATGGCGTACTGATCCCCAGCGCCAGATAAGACGCGGCTCCCTCAGGGTTTCACCTTCTTAAACGTTTCCCACACAAGCTCCTTCAACATTATCCCAGAGTATAAACGCCCAGCTCCCACCTTTGTCCCCGTGTGGGAACTGGGATCCGGGAGCCAGCCCAGAGCCCAGGGGACGCTGCATTGTGCTCAGGAAAGGCGATAGCCTTGGGTAAGGTGAATTGAAGCGGCCTGGGCTGGGCTGGGCTGGGCCGGGTGCTATAGGTGGGGTCCTGAGCTGTGTTTTTTTCTGTATTCAGGAACGCTCTGCAAAGAGCTGCAGTGAGACAAAGAGACTGTGGTCACGGAGGAGATCATTAAGAGAAAGCAAAGCTTTAATCAGCCTTTTAACAGAGGAGACAACAGGCCCTGCAGCCTGCAACTGGCCTGCACAGTCAGCACGCTGAGCCGGCCAGGATGCACTCTAGCCCCTGTGTGTGCGTGTGTGTGTGTGTGTGTGTGTGTGTGTGTGTGTGTGTGTGTGCGTGTGTGCGCTTGCGAACTCTGCTCTGTACTTGAGACAAAGTCAAAGAAAAGTGAAACTGGAAGCACGGGTGTGTTTCAGACCTGAACTACTGCGGCACCCACCAGCCCTGCAAGAACGGAGGGACCTGCACCAACACCGAGCCCAACGAGTACCAGTGTGAGTGTCAGGAGGGCTTCAGAGGACGCACCTGTGACATCGGTGAGGACCCCCCCCCCCCCCCACACACACACACACCCACACACACACACACACACACACACACACTGAGAAAGAGTTAACACACTTAGCTCAGCTCGGTGTTCTCTACGTTTTCTTTTGGAGAAGTGCAACTCCTCCATTTGTGACACCTTCTCCACTACCTTCTCCTCCACCCTCTCCTCCATCTTGTCCTCCACCCTCTCCTCCACCCTCTCCTCCACCTCCGCCGTCTTTCTCCATCTCCATCTCATCAGTGGAACACGCGTGTTTGTCGTCCCCGTGTGTTAACGGAGCCACATGTGTGGAAGACCCGACGGGCTTCAGCTGCGTCTGTGCAGAGGGTTGGACCGGACACACCTGCGCTGATGGTGAATGTCAACGCACCGCACACACACCTGAGCACACTGCTCGGGGCCACACACACACACACACACATACACACAGCTCTGAGCTAAGGGGCTGCGCAGTGAGAGATAGTGTCTGATTGGCTGTTATTGGATCAAAGCCAGTGAGTGACTCTAATCAATCTAACAGAGGAAACCAAATTACCCCGAGCACAAACAGTATCAGTAGCAATCAGCATTCTCTTTGGGTTTCTGTGTGTGTGTGTGTGTGTGTGTGTGTGTGTGTGTGTGTGTGTGTGTGTGTGTGTGTGTGTGTGTGAAAGACAGAGAGAGAGAGAGAGAGAGCCAAGTAAAGAAAATGTGGACTATTACAATCAGCTCTATTGATTTTGAATAGACAGAGGCAAAACTAAATTAAGTGTCGTGTTGTACGTGTGAATTTGTGTGAGTCTGATCTGTAGCATTTCACTCCCCCCAGGCCTCATTCACACATTGTGTGTTGCATCCATCCATACATCCACACTTTGTCTATGTCCATATGAGATGGATTCAAAGTCACAAACCAGGATACTGACGGTCGAGAAGTTTTCATCAGTCACACACAGGACGGACTTGTGAGATTTTGAGCAGCCACATCCGGCTCCCTCATGATGTGTGTGTGTGTGTATGTGTGTGTGTGCGCATGGGAAAAAATAAGAAGTTGTTTTGCTCCAAAGCACTAAACGAATGCAATGTTCTCAGGCTTTGTTTGCTCTGAGAGGAAACTGAGACCGCTGTCAGACATTAAAACAATACACAGCGGTGTTTGGAGCAGGGCTGACATGTTGTCGTTGGGGTTTCGTCCTCCTCGGCTGTGGTGGCACTAGTTTCCTGTACAGTAGTCGGACGTCTACCCTAAAAATATGCAGCTTCTTAAGCCTCCAACATTCTTACCACAGAAGCATTTTCACGTCTGCATCGCAACAAAGTGTTTTTACCTCCAGGTTACGTAATTCACTGCGTTCACGTTGTACCGTGGAGCATCTCAGGCATTTTGCAGAATCCCGACTGTGATGTAAACAAGACGCACGCCGTTGTGCAATCTGGTCAGAGTATGTGGGAACGCTGGTTATCACAGCTCGATTTCTGCTGAGGAAACCTGCTCCGGCTCTAGAGGAGCAAGTGTGCATGACAGAAACGTGAGATGGAAGAAAATAGCAGTCACGGGACATAACGGCGCGTTCTTGTTGTTGAAATACTTGGGCATAAGTCAAGCCTCACCTGAACTTGTTGGGAACCGAAGGGCAGGTCACACAAGTCCGAGATGTGATCCCGATTCTCGACAACAGTGGAAGCAGCAACGGTAGACACGCAGTAGAAAGAGTGATGACAAAGGTTTGATGGTGTGACTCAGATATGAAGTATAGGGGCAACACCTCTCAGACACACAGGGATCTAATGACTTCCATAGACTCTGAGACGCCACCTGAGCGGCCTCGTGTTTACTCTGCAGCGAGGCCACTTCATCACATTTACTTGCACGCTGGGCGTTCTATCATCTTCTACACCACCGCGCAGTTTGTTTGTTGTGGTTTATTTCTCAAACCTGAAGCCACAAGCCGTTCTAAAGAATCCAGACAGACTCAGACTAAGGACTTTTTTTTTTCATCTCACCTTATAGCATCATCTCCCGTCGAAGCATCTGAGAAAGGTCAAACACGTTTCTGGGGCTGCAAAGTAACACCTGAGCGGCTGGGGCTTACGTACGCTGCAGGCGTGAGCTCATTGTGTTGAGAGGCTGTGTGTGTGCGTGTGTGCATGTGTGTGTGTGTACAGGTGAGATCGGGCCGTGCAGGTTATGGTCTGTCTGAGCTGCGTGTGTAAACAAGCAGCGTTCCACATCCTCTGCTTTCACCTAGATCGGGATAAGCGGAGCAGCGGGTCGCTCGCTGGCATGTAAACACTTCCAGCAAGAAGCCTTTCTATCAGAGAGAGAGAGAGGGAGAGAGAGAGAGAGATGGAGGGAGAGAGAGAGAGAGAGGAGAGAGACAAACAGGGATAAAGCAATAGTTTATTTTTGCTCTTGTTTTCCATCACTGGTTTTATTAGCAGCCAGAGAGGCAGTGTATCTGTCTGTGTGTGTGTGTGTGTGTGTGTGTGTGTGTGTGTGTGTGTGTGTGTGTGTGTGTGTGTGTGTGTGGATGGAGGGGGGGTGGGGGGGTTTCTCTGGAGAATACGCAGCCCGAGGAGGATTGTCAGGCTTGCAGGGAATGACGACCAGAACCACAACACAGCTCGGCTTTCAGACTAGATTTATATATTTAAGTGATATTAATTAAAGGCGTCTCTTTGTTTGTTGTGACTTCTCCGCTCAGCTTTTGGAAGTAGTGCCGCCCGGGTCGGGCTCGCCCGGGTTATTATTGCTCAGGCCCGGAGTCCGGGGGTCAGGAGGCTGGAAAACGGTTGTTCTGCAGGGTTAGGTAAATGAAAGAAGGTTATGCGAGAGCACAAGACGTCCATCATGGGAAAAGCTATGATGCTAACCCCTCTTTTCTCACTGTTTTCAATTCCATTTGAGCCGTTGCAACACCATTTATCTCTCTCTTTAATCCCCCCATATCATCATCATCACCATCATCACCATCCGTCATTCAAATTCACTCCATCTCTCTCTCTCTCTCTCTCCCTCTCTCTCTCTCGCTCTCTCTGGGAAAAAAAAAGGTGCGAGGTGTCGTGCAGCAGATGATCGCGTTTATCGCTGTTTGCACAGAAACCAGAGGGGCAGAAAAGAGAATGAAAACACGGCCCGCCACAGCATCCGCATACCGCCACCGCACTTCACATCACACACATCCACACGCTTGACCACACACACACACACACACACACACACAGAGGTTTGCATGCACAGAATCTCTCCTCGATATTCACACACATGTACCCTCATTACACGTAGCAGCAGTCGGGGTGTAATGTGTTTTCTCCCCCTCTCTCTCCTGTCTCCTCTCTCCTCTCTCTCCTCTCTCCTCTCTCCCTCTCTCCTCTCTCCTCTCTCCTCTCTCCTCTCTCCTCTCTCCTCCCAGTGGTGAGGCAGTGTGATCGGAGCCCGTGCGGGCGTGGAGCGACGTGCCAGGAGGCGCCGGGGAGCTACCGCTGCCTGTGTCCGCCCGGATGGACCGGCAGAACCTGCCAGCTGGGTCAGTGGGTCAGGACTGACACGCAGGCCTCCAGACAGGCTGTTATCAGTGACGATCCATCACCGTTCACACCGAGTTTATGCTTATTTCAATCGAAGATGAGATGAAGTCAGAGGCAAAAGTGGCACCACCACACAAGGCGTCTTATCAAGTTATCTCTCATTTTTCTCTAATTGCAAACCTACAAAAATGCAGATGCTACTAAACACTCAAGGACATATTCTCATCTTTATTGTGATCTACCACACATTTACATTCAATCGTACACGCTTTTCAGTCATATTGCTCAGACCTTCACGCCATCACTCATACTATCTGTGTGAGAGCAAGGCTTTAGAAATGGACCGGATAGGCGTTCTTAAGGCCGACTGATTGGCTTGTGCAGTAGCAGATGAGCAGTGGTTGTTTGGCTGCGAACGCTGTAAAGACCGTCAAGGCTGCAGGGTGTGAAAAGGAGGCTGCCGCATCCCAGGATCACTCCGACACGCGACCTTCGGCCCGGGCAACAAAGCCTAGCCTATTTCACTCCGAGTGGCAATGGAAAACGCATATGAAAAGAAAGTGCGACAGAGCTCGTTTTACAAGCTTTGTCGCAGAGATTTCATCACTGGCTTCTTGTCTGCAGACTGCGACTCTGAGCAGGCGTCTTATAATTCTGCACTTTGATGCCAGAGCCACATCCTCGACGTCTAATCCGTGAAATATAAAACAGGAATCAAAGCGGAAAACCAGAGCGAAGAGACCGACACTTTTTCTGTTTTACACCTCTGATAATATCTCATTTCGATCGTATGTCGCTACAGTTGTTAATTCAGTTTTCCGTTAATGAGAAAATACGATTGTATCGTCCTCAAAGGAATCTATTAACACTCATCTGCTAACGAGCGAAATCAATTCGAGCTTTTCGGGACATGTGATTATACGTTCCATCTGAAGCGAATTACGCATTTAAAGCACAAATTAAAGGGCCGGAGATGGCCGACGGCATTGTAATCCTCCCATCCAGGGGAACCTGGCTGAGAGGCATTAGTCTCCATATGCTCTGTCACGTCTCCGCAGGCTGCATTCGCTCTTACTGACAAAGTGCACTCCCACAGGCTCATTGTCGCTATATAGCACGGAATAGCTGTGTATGTGTAGAGCATCACACACACACACACATACACACACACACACAGATAGAAGACATGGTATACACACGTACTGAGACTCGGAGGCTATGAAGTGAAGACATATTTCAGGATGACAGCCTCTCCTGCTCCTCCACGTTACAGTGATGTGTCACTCTGACACTTGATAATCCTCCATAGTTCCACATCACAGGTCACTGGCTCATGGAGCGACACACACACACACACACACACACACACACACACACACACACACACACACGTGCACGTACACTCACACACAGCTCAAACTGCAGCTCTTTATCGTCTGAGCCGAGAGGCAGAGAGCATCGGTGCCTCGTATGGTGAAAGGCAATTATACTTTCTATCAGTTTCACACTTTTTTACCCCCCTCCTCCTCTCCCCACATTTTCTCCTGTATCCAGCAGAAACCCCGGGCCTTTCCTGTAGATTACACACACACACACACACATGCACACATACACACACACACACACCCTAATAGAGCTCTCAGTGACGGTAACAGGTTTGGATTACATATAACTGACTGACTACTTCCTCTTTATTCATTCAGCGTTTCTCACTAATCCTCCTCCGGTGCGATCAGAGCCAGGCCCCGAGGGGGCTCCGAGGCTTTTACAGCCCCGGTGTGACAGTCGGTGGGAATGGGCGCGCATAAACCTCAGCCGCGTTGCAGGAGAGCGATCTGTGCATAAACAAAGATGTGATGTGAAAAGATGCCGCCGTGCATTAGTTGTTCTGATTATGCAAACGTACAGTATGTGAAGAACAACCCCACTGTGCCTATTACGCTTCTGTCGCTGTGCTCCACACTTAAATTCAAGCCTCCACTTCAGATCTCAAGCTGCAGGATTTATAACCTGACACTGTGCTGTATACTTCCCTCTTATTTGTCTCTAAATTCTCATGCATTTCCTATAAAATGGGAGATTTGCAAAGAAAAGACTCAAAAGTGGACAATAACACTGAAAGATGTTATTTGTCTTGAAACCCTCTCATCAGTAATATCCTCTAGTATGGTCGAGACTCTACAGTCTATATCCATGAGGGACAGTAGAGATGAGATGATCTAATATATTTTCTTCCCACCTCTTTCTCCCTTTAGACACCAACGAGTGCGAAATCAATATCTGCGTCCACGCCCGCTCCTGCCGCAACCTGATCGGCGGATACCTGTGCGACTGCCTGCCCGGGTGGACGGGGCCAAACTGTGACATCAGTGAGTATGAAAGGGCGAAAGAGGAAATGGAAAGGAATAAAAAAAAGATAAAAGCCTCCTGTGGCCAGGTAGTGAAACATGAAGAGCCGGTTTAAAGAGCGGCTCAGGCTCCCCCGTGGGCAGGAGATCGTTTTCCTCCCAACTCCAGATCCATCAATCACACGTCACAGTCGATAATGTCTCACTGGAAACACTGGAAATTAAACACTGACCGATGAGAGCTTCGGCTTTCCACTACAATCCCCCTCTCTCTTTCTCTTTTTTTCCACCTTGTTAATTGTGTTTCACAGCGTCTGTGTTGTCTCTGATTCCCAGGGAACAGCAGCTGTCAGGGTTTGTGCCTGAATGGAGGACGCTGTGAGGTAAGACCCGCCTCCTCCTCTTCCTCCTCTCACGCTCTCAGATACGCTCCTCATTTCTGTCCGGTCTGTAAAATTAGAGATTCTCACTTGGAGAATCACGAAACGCTTGGAATGACTGTGATTCTGTTTACGCCTGAGGCATTTTTTAGGCCCTGCTCCTCTGGGGAGTAAGAAAAAAAAACACCTCCTCTTGCCTTTGACTTATGAGCAGTATTTATCCTTAAAGGGGCAAATGTTTCATAGCCTGTGGCAAATCCATCCCGGTTCTCCTCTTACACCCTTTAGTTCCCCTGCCCCTCAATTTATGTGACTGCTGCTCTCTCCTTGTTTTACATACATAATAGCACTCCTGGGCGATGTTACCTTTAAAGGCAACTTGTTGGATTACTGTCAAAAAGTAATGTTCAGAAACACGTATGTACAGTTTATCTTCGGTAAAAGTGTTGTTATGTACATAAGTGCTGGCTAGCTTTAACACTGCATATGAGTAACCTAGACTGTACGACTCTGTCCCACACAGGACCAGGTGTCGGGGTCCAGGTGTCTGTGCTCTCCCGGCTTCTCGGGGAAATATTGCCAGAACGGTCCGGGTCCCTGTGAGAGCAACCCCTGTCTGCACGGAGGACAGTGTGTGGAGAGAGAGGGACGGGCCGCCACGTGCAGCTGTCCACCGGGATACTCCGGACCCTCCTGTGAGGTCTGTGTGAAATGTGAACATGAAGCAGCAGATACAGCTGTTAATTCATTAACATTAATGAAATGAGAAAACAAGGGCAAATGAAGAAAGGTAATGTTATTCAAAGATAATAGAATTGCATATTGTTGATTGGAACCATGGACGAGATGCTTTTAACTGAATATTTATGACCAAAACTGGAGGTTATTAAGGAGCTCATACATATCTATAGGATGCATCATTCTGAGGATTCCTCCAGGATTAGTAGTAGAGCTGCAACAGCTAATCGTATAATCGCTATTAGCATTTAGATGTTTCTTGAAAATTAAGTCAAAAGATGTAGATTTAAGCTTCAAAAAGGTGTGTTTTCTAATTTCTTTAGTCCTATTTGACAGGAAACTTAATGTCACTGAGGTGAAGGCAAAAGAAAAGCATTTTGAGACCTTATCAGGCATGAACATTTTAGCATAACATTGTATAAACCAAACCACAAATTGACAGATCGATCGACTCAGCTAAGTATGCAAAACATATTTGTCGCTATATCAAAAAGCTGAATTTTTATGACTTTTGCTGCTCATCTGATTTCCTTTCTTGGCCTAATTTCCCATTATTATCTTTATTATTTCAGACGTTGATGGACATGTGCAATCCCAACCCCTGCCAGCAGGGGGTGGCCTGCCACAGCATCGAGGGCAGATACATGTGCGTCTGCCCTGACGGTTACTACGGCAACGAGTGCATGATCTGCATCGGTGAACACTGTCCAGGTGACTAGAGACACGTTGTTCGTAGCTCAAGAGGAAGAAACAGAGGAAGTAGAGAGTGTCGGGGAGAGTTTTTTGTCCACTCACGCTGTCTGCTCTTCCAGGGGCCGTGTCGGGTAAGAGCCACGGCGGCGTCAGCTTCTACATCATCCTGGTGAGCAGCCTGGCCCTGGTGACGGTCTGCGGCTGCGCCACCTGCGCCTTCGTCCTCTCCCACCTCCACCGAAAGCGGAAAAAGCAGCAGGCCGTCCCCCAGGAGGAGGGCATCAACAACCAGAGGGAGTTTGTCAACCTCATCAGAAACGTGGACCGTCCCGTGCCCCTGCTGGTGCCCGCCGCCATGCTGTCCCACCCCGGCCCAGGCCCCGCCCCCGGCCCAGGCCCCGCCCCCGGGCCCGGCCCGGTCTCACGATGCTACGAGGAGATCGAACTGACCCTGCCGCCCTCGCCGGCGCCCTCCCACCCGTCTCCGGCTCTGAAGCCGGCCCACGCTCCCAAACTGGACATTTCCAACCGGGAGAGGGAGAAGTTGAACCGCTTCCACTACACAGACAACCAGGAGCTGGAGGCCTGACTCTCAAACTCATGCAGATAGTTGTTTTCTTTTGTTTTCGAATCATCGTTTTCCTTTGCGTTCCTGGCGCTCCGGCGTTCCCATGGACCTGTTTGCAGTTTGTTGCACTGCGTCGTGGTTGCGGTCGTGAACACGGGCCTGTGAAATAAAGTCAAAAAACTTGTGTTTGGACTCTTTTTGAGAACTTGGAGAAGGGCAGGTCCATGATGTGCGAAGCTTCACTAGACTCTCGAGTGCCTGAGAGGAAGAAATAAGACAGACGGTCTTCCTTCGTAGGAGCCTCTCGACCTGTGTCCTGGTCCACGATGCCATCTTTTTTTGTTTCAGACTGAGCTGCGACAGACAGAGATTAATGTATGGATGCTTATTTAACACTCTGTGTCTGATTGTGTGTAAGTGTGTGTGTGTGTGTGTGTGAGAGAGAGAAATACAGAATGTATATTATGAGTGTGTGTATGTGTGTGTCTGGGAGGACAGAGACAGTTTACTTACAGAAAAGAAAACAAAGTTGATATACTTGTCAAAGAGAGTACGTACTCCTGCTCCAGAGGCCTCCGAGCCCTTTGAAAACTGTTTTGAAACTATACACTGTTGCCTGTATTGTCTCTGTAATACTACAGTATGTCAAAGATGTATGATTTTTTCATACCTGCGTGTAAAATATCTTTTTTTGTACATGGATGTACTGTACATATTGATGCCCTTTTTTGTACTGTGGTTTGGTCTGAGAGTATCACTGTATCCCTTTGCTCTGTTTGTCCCATTTCGCTTTCTATTTGGAGCAACCAGCACATGTGGACTGTAATAAAAGTGCATTTACCAACTCTATTTTATTGTTTTTAGAGTTGTTACTTGTGGACTTATATATGCCTCTCTCTCGCTCTCTCTCATATAGGTTTTAGATGATTTGAAGATGAGTCTCCACAGATAATTGTCTGTGATCCTGATGCTGTTACAGGAAGATTTTGACCTCGATTTTGCTGTCTAGAGAGTGAGGTGATGCAGTGAGAGCTGTTGCTAATGCCGTGGTCAGATGCCCCAACTACGTTTTGAATATTCCCTCTGACTGTCTGCGTCATGAGGCCAATTATGCAAAGGTGCAAATGAATGCAAATGAACTAAAAGGCCAAGTCTTAAATGGAGAAACACAACAGCTGCGGATCGTGGGAAACAGGGGTCCGGAGAAGCAGACTGGAGGAGGACGTGGGCAACATCAGTTAAAGGGAAATGTTGGTAGAACACAGGAAAGTTAAAATCAGTAAAGAATTAGATTTTTACTACATTTGATGTTCTCTGAATGCTTCATGGGTGCAGTTTTAGGACACTATGACAAGCTTTTTGTGTTCATATCATTGTCAGAAGTCGCTGGGAGGATGTTTCATGATCGAGCATGTGGCTCGCAGCCACTGTGACTAGGTCAGTGGGTCACTCGATGCAAGAGATCTCTCTCTCTCTCTCTTTCTCACCTCTCTCTCTCATACATACACAAACAATGATACCGTCTGTGCCAGGAAAGCGGTCTTCCTAGACAACGACAGAGTCATTGTGTGAAACTTGTCTGTTCGTGGAAATTGGGAAAACAGCTGGTTTTTCAGGGTAATCACACCCTGTGCGAACTCTTGGCGTGCCGTCCTGTCACACCTCAACGGTGTGAGCTGCTAAATTCAAGACAGTTATCAACCTTTTCTTTAATGTCAGGGTGCAATAGGAGAAAAGCCCCACACAGGCTGCAAGCAAGACACTAAACACGTAAACTCTGACCCGGTGCATGCTTGTTTGTGGATGTTAATATTTTATTTTTGCTTTTTTTTTGCTTTTTTTGGGTGTGTGAAGTGACCTCAGGGTCACAGCAGCAACGGTTAATGTGCAAATGGACGTGACGAATGTGTCCCTTGACCTGTGCAAACCGCGTCAGACTGGAAATGAGCCTTCCTGTCGCCGCCCTGGTGAGGAGGAAATGTAGGAAATAGAGTTCACACACACACACACACACACACACGGATACAGACCTGGTGTGTGGAGGAGCCTCTCTACACCTGCTGTGTGTCCAGCCTACGCACTGGAAACTTTTCATTCATCCAAGAAGTCGCATCCATCTCAATCCAATCAATAATCTGGGGATTCGTAATTGAGTGATTGAGAATCGAAATATCAACATGTGCAGATTAACACATCAGAGAAGCGGTCATATCGACATTAAGTGTTGAAGTTTATCTAAATGTGGTTAATCTGGATTGACTCTAAACAGAATTTTGTGTCGAGGTCATTCAGTTCAAGCTACTTTACCAAACAAGGTAAATGGTTGCGGCAGAGGCCTCTCTCCTGTCTTACAGGGACATCTTGTGGCCATAGCAGGTACACAGAGTCAACAAAACACAGCAAACCTGAACATGTCTGTGAGAATCATCTGAATTAAACCGCTTCAGTCTCATGAGTATGATGGCTCATGTTTGACCTTGAAAAGCAGTCATCAAACAATTATGACGCTGCTATTTTTGGTGCTCTAGATCTTTTTTCTAGGTCACGTCACTTCATGCCCATTATTACACATTACTGTTATGTGTTTAAACTTGACATGTGTAAAAGTTGATGCCTTAACTGTGGCAATAAATATCTGTCTTTTTTAATATGTCAGGAATTGGGAGAGCGTCAGCTGAGTCAGGAGACCTTTAAAGTTTGGAAATCTCGGCAAAAAGTCATGAATATGGATCAGTAACAGGTACATAACTATTTTTCACAGCATATTGCTGACATTTTGCTATTGTAATACTATCTATCTATCTATCTATCTATCTATCTATCTATCTATCTATCTATCTATCTATCTATCTATCTATCTATCTATCTATCTATCTATCTATCTATCTATCTATCTATCTATCTTTTACAGTGTAACAGCGCCCCACTAGGCCGAGCCCGGTACTGCATCCATCTCTTCCAAAGGTTCATGAGGAGGCGTGTAGCTCCTCCACCGTCGTCCTGAACCCACCGAAAATATCTCCCGTGTTTCTTTTGTGGTGGTCCTTGTAAATCAGGTACACAGCGGAATCCCAGATCGTCTCTAATTCATCACCCAGCTGTGTTCATTGTTGAGTTATCGGTGTCGTTAATGAGAGTGCGATGCACGCGCGGAGCCTGATGCCTGTGCTGCTGAAGCTAAGCTAGTTGTGATGCTAACAGCCACATAGGCCCGGACAGGCCGGCATGGGCGCTAACGAACTCCTCGATAACTTTGACAACACTGTGATTTTACGTTGTATTCAGCTTTAAAGTAGTTCAGTAGAGTGTCTGCCATGATAATTCGTGCTTTGGGGTGATGAGCTGGACCGGGATAGCTACAGATACAGGGTTAGGGTAACGTTAGCCTCTCGGCTACTTGCGGTTTAGCTGCTAATAATATTGCAAGAAGCTGCCAAATGTGAAGATCAGAGCCTCGAAATGCATAGTAACATGATTCTATCATTTCGTTATTTATGTGTTATGGTTAACTCATTAAATCTGTAGTGCATGCGTTCAAAAAGTATGAATGTTTTAACCCATAAGCGTGCAAATATACAGTATGTTTGGTTATGTTTTTAACTTTCCCACTGCAAGTCGTGTTTGTTCCAGCTCAGATCATTTGAGCCTTCATGATTAAGTTAAGTTATTTGTTAAACTCTTCATATGAAAGACCCAAAGACCTCCTTGACCTCATTAAATCTGAAACCACAATACCATATGGAGTTACATAGCACTACATGACTGCAGAAAAGTGAATGAATCTATAGTTTTCCTATTAAATATTTTCAGTTTTTACAAGTAAAATGCACCTAAATTGGCAGATAGAGACTGTGTTGTTTCCTTTGGGAAATTAAAGCTCCAGAAGTTGGAAAACACCTTAGAGAGGTTGCACAAAATATCCATGAAAGACTGTAATAAGTCATTCCAATGGAGTTAAAAAGAAGTTTGTGATTGTTTTTGTTAGAGGTAGTAACAGTAAGGTAAGGTAGGAAGAATTACCAGCTTATAGACAGATTTGTTTAGCTTGCTTGATGGGTGCGAGTGATTATTTGTGTCCTGGGTAAACAGAGCAGGGCCCCAGCATCGGCTCTCACATGGCCTCATTGTGGATTATGGCGTTTTATCAAGGGGAAAAGTCGTTGCTTGAAATATCAGGGATGTTGCGTTTAAAGTTATTTATATCATAGAGAGGATCGAGGCAGCGAGAAGTTATATAACCGCTCAGCTGAGCTCTATCTGTCTGCTCGTCTCCAAACCTCCTCTGCGGTCCCGTCTCTCTCTTGCTTGGGTCGAACCTCTCTCTCCTCTCTGCCCCCCCACAGCAGCCGTGCCCCGCCGCGCCCCCACCCCCAGCGGAGCCGTCATGTGGCAGGAGGCCCGCAAACATGAGCGCAAGCTTCGTGGGATGATGGTAGACTACAAACGGCGAGGCGAGCGCCGGAGGGAGTACTACGAGAAGATCGTAAGGGACTCCAGAATCCGTCTGAGCCGCAGAAACCTTAGCGCGTGTGGCAGTCAGCCACCTCAAATCTGCTCTCATGTCCTAGCCCACAGTTGCTAACTAGCTGTATGTGCCCACATCTCATGGTGTGCTTTTGGATTAAGTATTATTAAGGGGTTTGTAGAGGTACATTGTTTTATTTAGTTTGTATTAGTGTTGTTTGACTTGTCATCTTGTTCCAACAGAAAAAGGATCCAGCTCAGTTCCTCCAGGTTCATGGCCGAGCCTATAAGATCCATCTGGACCCTGCCGTGGCCCTGGCTGCAGAGAGTCCTGCCAACATGTGAGGAAACACACACACACACACACACACACACACACACACACACACACACACACACACACACACACACACACACACACACACATCCACATCCCTAGATAAGATAAAATGTTCCTTTAGAAGTCCTATAATGGGGAAATTCCTAGTCAGTACTGGAAAACCTGTAGAATTAGTGATCAAGTTATGGCAAATGATAAACATAACATTATTATTAGAGTAAGAATGACACACAAACACCCTGAAGGGAGACGCATTCCAAATTAATTTGTTATTTAATGTGCAAACAGGAGGCAGTGAAGCTGTTAACATACGCCTTCAATTTTAATGTTATATCAGATGTGGGAAATTACATGAAACCCCCTGCTCCTCTCCGACCTGTGAGTAGACGCAGGTGGTTTAGATAGTTTGCTTATGACTGAAGTCATAGTATAGACTGCACATCTTAAAGATCTGACTTATGGGGGTTAGAGAGGATTTACCATGAGAATCAATCTGTGTAAAAGTACAAAATGTGCAATTACAATAGTAGGAAATGTCTCCAAAGCACGGGACAACCAGTCTTCATTTCTCACTCCTCTCTGCCACCAGGATGCCGTGGCAAGGAGACGCCAACAACCAGATCGATAGGTTTGACGTGCGGGCTCACCTGGACTACATCCCCACCTACACTCCTCCGCTGCTGAGCACTTCGTAAGTCTGCCTCATTCCCTCAGTTTCCCCGCCAGCCTCGGCTGTTCCGGCCCCACACACCCTCAGTGAGGTGAGGTCCGGTCACACGGGATAATGTGAGGCCCATCTGTCGACTCCTCCTGCAGCACCCCGGAGCAGGAGATGGAGGAGAGGAAGTGTAATTACGAGCGCTACCGAGGCCTGGTGCAGAACGACTTCGCCAGCAGTGAGTGTCACGCGCTTCGTGTCCTGGGTCGTCGCTGGCGCGTCTCTGGGGGTCGTCTGCGTGCTCTCGCTGGGTCTGTGTTGCACGGCTCTGAACTCCCTGCTGTCCCCTGCAGTCTCCGAGGAGCAGTGTCTGTACCAGATCTACCTGGACGAGCTCTACGGCGGCCTGCCCAAACCCAACGAAGACGAGAAGAAAAAGCACGTGTTCACACGTTTCTCTTTTTATTTTTTTAAGTATGGTTTGAGGTTAAAGTCGACCTGTCTTTTCTAAACCTCCTCCTCCTCCTCCTCCTCCTCGTCTCGCAGGCTCGCTGAGAAAAAGGCAACCATCGGCTACACCTACGAAGACAGCACTGCGATCGAGCCCGAGCCCCAGTCTGACAAGGACGAAGAGAATTCAGAGAACAGCGAATCTGAAGAAGATGAAGGCATCCCGGATATTGGTAAGACAATGAGTCTGGCCCCCCCAGCGTCTCTAGGGTGATGTCTGGATACACAGAGGCAGATCTAATCACTTATACACACTGATAACAGCATGGGCTGCAGGTCTGAGGTGATGTAGGTGTTGTCTGGAGAAAGCTTTACTGAGCTTGTAGATCATGAGTGTGTGTGTGTGTGTGTTCAGATGTGGAGGTGGATGTGGACGAGCTGAACGATGAGCAGGTGTTGGACCTGAACAAAATGGCGACCCCGTACGGCATGGCTGAAGGAGACTTTGTCAGGTGATGATAACAGAGATTATAATCCCTATGATTAATCCTCCTCAGAGGTGTGAGAGATCCTTGTTGTTTTTCTGGAAATGAATCCCCAGAAGTCTGCTGGCAGGTCCGCCGTGTGCTTTAGGATTAAACGTGGTGTCCAGAATGTGTGAAGCGGCTTTTCGCTCCGTGCTGTTGACACAGTGAGTGTCTGTATGATTTTAACGCTGAAACCCGACACCTGTCCGTCAGGATGTTGAGGAAGGACAAGGAGGAAGTGGAGGCCATCAAACATGCCAAGGCTCTGGAGGCGGAGAAGGCCATGTACTCGGTAAGATTAGATCAGCTGAGGATCGTGCCTCACGTCACTCTTAGAAGCAGCTTTCTTGTTTTGTTAGTTTGTTTGTTTGTTTGAATGGCGTGTTTGGTTTCCTCAGGGCCGGCGCTCTCGCAGGCAGAGGAGGGAGTTCAGAGAGAAGAGGCTGAAAGGTCGACAGATCAGCCCGCCCAGGTAAAGCCGTGTCGTCCTGCTGGGGCTGGACAGCCTCCGCAGCTCTGAACGCGTCTAACTGTGACCCTCCTCCTGCTTTGCAGCTACGCCAGGAGAGACAGCCCCACATACGACCCCTACAAACGGTGAGCTCACTGCCTCCTCTCCCCGCCAGCTTGGATTATAGACTTTACTGTGATGCACAGCAGGCTCAAAAACATCATCACATCCTTGTTCATGTCTAGAGATCTTCAATAGAAACATCAAAAAACAAGTTAAATGACATCGATGCTGCAGTTCTGGTTCTTCCTCGGTATCTGACTCCTCCTCTGACTCTGGCTCTAACATGTATGAGGCTGGAGGTGAATGTTCCTCGTAGCTAGCTCAGTTTGGGAAATAGTTGCCCAACTCTGTAGTTTAAAGTCGCATTATCATTCAAGGGACAGGCCAGCCAGCCAATCAGAGGAGAGCCAGATAAGAGAAAGGGCAAAAACAGACACAGAAGGTGTGATTCTTAAAGGCCTTGTGTAATAGCGTGCTGGGCGTATCTGATGAGAGCGGTGTTCCATACGGGCAGAGAACAAGGACTCCATCCAACCATTCTCAGTTCACCTTTAACACCCTGATTTCATCTCTCCCCCCCCTCCCTCCCCCCCCTCTCCCCCTCTCGTCTCCCCCTCTCAGGCCAGAGTCCGAGTCCAGCTCGGAGTCGCGCTCGCGCTCCCGCTCCCTGGGCCCGGAGAAGATCACCTTCATCACCAGCTTCGGAGGCAGCGACGACGAGGCGGCGGCGGCGGCCCAGGCGGCCCAGGCGGCCGCGCCTCACTCTGGCCACGCCCCCTCCCACGTGCAGCACCCTGCAGGTCATAGCAGGGGCTCCCGGTCGGTAACTTTCCATCCCGCCGGCTTTTCATTGGTTGTGCTCCTCTTGCAGTCGATTAGTTGCGTGCAGCAATGACCACAGCCAGAAAGAATACTGAGAGTGAGATACTGATGAGTGGTGAGGTCACTCCAGCACTTAACGAGTAGAGTCGCTGCCCAAACCCACAGTTCCTGCATGTGTGCATAGACCAAATGTGCTCAAAGCCTTTACACTGAGTTCCAGCTTGTGTAGTGCAGTGACCTTCCACTTCCTGTTCCGTCTCTGAGTGTTGTGCAGACAGGCTCGGTGCTGGGACGGCGAGGCGCTCAAACTGCCCGTCTCTCCTCTCTTCCAGGAGACGAAGGTCGTCCTCCAGCCGCTCGCCCTCCTCCTCGTCCCGCTCCTCGTCCCGCTCCTCGTCCCGCTCCTCCTCCCGCTCGCGCCACTCCCGGCGCGGCCGCGGGGGCCGGGACGGCCGGCGCTCCCGGACGCAGTCCTGGTCCAGGCGGCGATCCAGATCTCACTCCCGAGGTAGAGGAGGGAACGGAGGCTCCGGATCCTGGAGGAGACGAGACCGGACACGCTCGCGGTCCAACGACCGAGACAGGGAGCGAGAGAGGGACCGGGACCGGGACCGGAGACGATACTCGGCCCGCAGGCGGACCAGGTCAGACCTCCAGGAAAGCCCTGACAGTGCTGACAATGTGTCATGTTTGAAAAAGACTCAGAAATAGTTTATTATTAGAGTTATATATTGACCCAGACAGGGAGGAATTTGTGCCAAGTTCTTATTCTTCTGCTGTTATGAAACATACTTGAAACATACATTTATAGCATTTATAGCATAATACCATTAAGGTGACAGTCCTAAACCAAGCCAAAAGTTGTTTTAAAGTCTGCAGAAATATCATTGCTCTAGTAAACTATCACTGCAGTTTTCTACAGCATCTCAAATAGAGAAATGAACCAACTGAAAAGTATCTCAAAACATCACTAATTCCAGATCATTTAAGCCAAGCTTTCGTTATCAGTGAGTCTGTTTGTATGTGTGATGAGATGGGAAAGTCTGTTCCATGATCAGACTCCATGGTGTCGTACTGAATTCCCTCCTCAGGATGTATGGTAGAGTGGTATGTAGAGGTTTTACTAGTTTTATCTAGATTTATTAGTCTTGTTTAATGGTAATCTATGCAAGAACAGCAAGTGAAAATATGGTTTAAAGCTTTCTGGAAGTATTTTAAACTTATTTTAAAGTTTCATTCTTTCAAAAGTATAAGTTATTAGAAGATAAAACTTTGGGAAAAGTTCCTTTCAAAGATCTTGAAACTGTGTTAACTAGTTGCACATCGACACAAGAGGAGAATTAGACGGTCACAGGTTATACACAGGTGCAGATGTGCAGCTGGTTGAAGAAGATCAGGTGTGAATAACATGGACTAAGTGTGTGTGTGTGTGTGTGTGTGTGTGTGTGGGGTGGGAAAGCAGAGCAGAAAACGACAAAATGTGTGAAAAACGAGCACCTTGGGAGTGGACGGCTAAAGATTTCCAAATATTCTAGAAAGTTGCTGTTCTGGTTTTAATTTATGGCGGCTGTCAGGTAACCCAGCGCCTCGCTGTCCCTGCTGCCCGTCAGGTCCCGCTCCAGCTCCAGGCAGGGGGGCAGCTCCAGGCGAGGGGCCCGGAGCAGCGGGGGCCACCGCCGGGGGGGGGACAGCAGCCGCAGTCGAAGCCGCAGTCGCAGTCGAAGCCGCAGCCGAAGTCGCAGTCGCAGTCGCAGCCGCAGCCGCAGCCTCTCGCAGTCCCCCAGTCGCACCAACCACAGCCCCTCCCCCGCTCAGAGAGGAGCCCAGCCCTCTACCACCGTCTGTGACAAGCTAAGAAAGTGAGAGGAGGCCCGACGCCCCCCCCCACCCCTGTCTGTCTGTCTGATGCTGTCCACCAGAAACCAATGCCTCCTCTCTCTCTCTCTCTCCATCTCCATCTCTCTCTCTCTCTCTCTCTCCATCTCTCCATCGTCTCCAGGCCTGATACTCCGGGTGGTAAAAAGACGGGAGCTGCCAAAGTCAGTAAGAATTTGATCTCGCTGGGTTTCTTGCTAAAAGCCTACGCCTCCCTCATCCCTGACAGGCTGACATGGTTGTCCACCAGACGGGGGTGTAGGAGCCATTGTTGCCCACAGAAAAAAAACATGATGTGATATTTTTTTTTCTTCTTTTCTTTTCTTTTCTTTCTGCCCCCCCTCCTCCTCCCCCTCCCCCCTCCTCCTCCCCCTCCCCCCTCCTCCTCCTCCTCGGACATACACTACAGTCAGAGCCCTTCATCTTTTCTCTGTGTTTTACTGAGAGGAGTGTGAACTCTGTACGCCCTCACACTGTCCTGAATGTGCTGCTGGTCTGGGGTCCTGCATGCATGTGTATATATCTACACTTATATATATGTGCATATATATATATGTGTGTGTGTAAGTGTGGGTGAGTGCGTGCTCCTTATATCTGTGTGTGGAGGAGCCCAGGCTGTCCCAGGCCAGGCAGCAGGCCCGGGTCTGGTCTCAGAGTGTCTCTGGCGTGGCCGCTGTCCTGAGCTGTCGCTCCGAGCCGTCTGATGTGTGATTGACAGCCGGGAGACGACGTGGGTGTGCTCCGGACAGGCCTTCACCTGCCTGTTTGAACAAGCAGCTAGAGAACAGCCGCATGAGCCGCAGGACGCCCTGCAGATGTGGAGGCAGAGATAGAGGACGTTACAGGAAGTGATCAGTCACCTCTGACCCCGCTCCACTTTTTGGTCTCCAAGACTTCAGAAACGTGAGCTTTCGAGGGTCTGGAAGGTTGGATTTTTGTTTTTGCTTTTTCCGCTCCGTCTCATCTTTCCCAGAGTGCTGATCTACTTTTTTTTGGATCTGACACATCTGGGTGATTTATCCGTCACACTCCGGACCTGAACCACCTTATCTGTTCCCATCAAAGGCAACAAAACGGCAGATTTGAATACACTTACCCAGACAAACACGGCCAGGCTGATTATGCGGCTCTCTGTTAGACTTGCCTGCAGTGTTGTGACCTGCAGACTTTCTTGCCTGGCCAGGTTTCAAACGGCCCAGCGACGGGTGTGTCTCTCTCTCTCTCACTCTCTTTCTCTCTCTCTCCCTCTCTCTCTCTCCCCCCTCTCTCTCTCTCTCTCTCTCTCTAAAAAAAAAATGCCACTGGCTCTTTCCAAACTCTCTGAACTCGCCGGACCTGAACTTGCCCTCGTCTCACCCTCCGACCTTCTTCTCCTCCTCCTCCTCCTCCGTTGCTACTGCCCCCCCCCCCCCTCCTCCCCCTCCCTCCCCCCTCCCCTCCCTTTTCTCTCTGACACTGTTTGTACTTAGAGACATGTTGTGTAAAGGTTCATGTGACTGGATCCTGTCCTGCTTCTACAGCAGCTGCGAGCGACAGCAGCAGTTTGCCTCTGTCCGCACACGCACACACACACACACACACACACACACACACACACACACACACACACACATTCACTCTCTGATCCTGTTCAGCCAGTAAGCTTCCAGCGCGCTTGTTGACTCAACAAACGCCACACATAATTAATTTATCCGCTGCCTTTTTATCTCCACAAGCTCCTGTATATAAAAGTGATGGCACCGATATTGTCTAACAGCACAGCGCCTTTGATCTCTCACCAACATACACACACACACACACGCACACACACACACACACGCTCTAGTCAGGCTGGGACAGGATGCACAGCTAACACTCTCATGTCACCAGCAGACCAAGATGACCCCGCAAGAGCGTCTGAAGCTACGAATGCAGAAGGCGCTCAACAAGCAGTGTGAGTGTCACGTGGGCTTTCCAGCACAATGCAATCAACAAAAAAAAGGAGAAAAAAAGCAACAAAATGTGCTGGTTAGGGGTTCCCCACACATCCTGGACAACCTGGAAAAGGAGAGAGTTGCTCAAATGTCCTGGAAGAGCTTATTTCTCCTCTCTTTATTTCTCCAGTGTGAGAGTTTACACGTGCAAAGTCTGTGCGTTTCTCATAACTTCTAAGCTCGTACGGCGTGCAGCCAGACACTTCACATCTATTAAATCAGACACTCAGGCAAGAGAGGGTAGTCGTGAGAGCAGCCGAGGTGAATGTACAAACATCTGCAGAGCAAAACTGGAAATGACTTCAGGGAGAGCGCGAGAATGTTGTGGTTGACGGTCCACCTCTCTGCCTTCTTTGTCCCGCAGCCAAGGCGGATAAAAAAGCAGCTCAGGTGAAGATCCAGCAACAGGAGCACAAACGACAGGTGTGTGTGCGCGTCTGTGTGTGTGTGTGTGTGTGTGTGTGTGTGTGTGTGTGTGTTTCTTCCAGGCAGAAACGGCCACTCTTATCCTGCATCTCCATCTCATTACTGTGTGTTTGTTTTGCAGGAGCGCGAGGGAGAGCTACGAGCCATGGCACGCAAAATCCGCATGAAGTAAGACCGTTGTGTGTGTGTGTGTGTGTGTGTGTGTGTGTGTGTGTGTGTGTGTGTGTGTGTGTGTGTGTGTGTGCATGTGTAAGTGGACAGTTTGCCATTTGCATGCTGCAGCTGTTTGACCCGGAGTGTCTCTGCGTTTAGGGAGCGCGAGAGACGTGAGAAAGAGAGGGACGAGTGGGAGAGACAGTACGGCCGCCAGAGCCACTCGCCCTCTCCCTCTCCCACCAAATACGGTGAGACATCTACACTTCCTGACCGCATGTATAGATATGTAGATACATGGATGCATGTCTGCACAATCAGAGTGATAAGACGTAGAGCTCCGGTGTTTATTGTGGAGTCGAACAGGAGTGAAGCCGGCCTGTCTGAGCGGCTGAGGCCGCGTCTTGATTTGCTGGCATGGAGTCTGCGCTCTGACAGCTTTATAGGCCTGGAGACGTCCTGGCATGCCATTGTTTTGATGGTGTGCTCTGTGTCCTCTGTCCCGCAGGCCGAGAACACAGCTCATACAGAAGGTATGTGAGAAGCCACAAGAATCTGCTAGGGCTCCCTGGGAGCAGGGGAGGCGATCGCATTAACGGCACGAGCGTTCAGTGAAGCCTCTGAACCAGAGTGTCGGGCCGAGGCCTCGTAAACTCCCAGGTCTCAAAGGTTGGACCGGGGTCATAAAGTGAAGTGCAATAAGTGAGATAAGATCAGATGTGTGTATACGAGGCGATGGGTGGATTCAGTCCATTATCTCGAGATTAAGACAGATTTGCTAGTCACTAATATAAAGCTTTTATTATCATTAGTCTGCCGCACAAAGGAAAGTGTCATGCAGGAGGACAGAAACCAGGTCGACATAGATGAGCCAGTTAGATTATAGATGCGGTAATACACAAATCAATGACTGAAAATGTATAGATTAAATGTTTAACATAGCAGCAGTTGGGAAACATGTATTGCAGAGCAGTATGTATGCACTGTTTCACATTAACAGTCTTGGATAAAAAGTATAAAAAATGATCATTTTCCGATATATGAAGTGATAATGGAACATAATGTGTCTGAATCTCGGTCCAGGCTTTTGAAGTCTATCTTCATCTCCACCGTTTGTCTTCATCTTGTCCTCAGGAGGTCGCGGTCGAGGTCGCGGAGTCCGTACTACCGGTACTGAGCCTCCGGTGGATCCTGCAGCACAGCGTGCTCTCCGACACACACGATCAACATGGAATCATGAAGAAACCCACAGACTGACCGACAGACAGACGACCAGCCCCCAACTCTCTATATCTGCACACACCGTGTCCTCCAGGTTCTCTGCTTCTTCTGAGTTTTCACAGTAAAAAAGAAAGGAAAGAAAAAACCCACTAGAGTTCCACTAATTACACAGACCATTGGTCCAGGCGAGCCGAGCTCGATCTGCCCTTTTCATTTCATCCTCATCTTGCAAAGAGACTTTATCGAAGGAGTCTGGTTTCCTCCGCATGCCTTTTTCTTTGTCTTCTCTTCTCCTCACCGTCGTCAGAAGTCGAAGACTTTGAATATGAAGCAATATCTCACCTCTTACCTGGCATCTTCCCCATTGTTAGGCCCTCTCTTGCCGCCTCCGGCTCCCCTCTTAACAAGACCGCATTAATCGGCTTTCATGAACTGATGTACGAGGATATTTATACGCGTCTGTGTGAAACGTCTCGATGGAGGCGGATGCTAAATGAAATCGGTGTGCGAGTTCAGTCCGACTGCTCTTTTTTTATATACACTCTGTCCTCTGCCAAACTGGTTAAACAGCAGCAAATAACCTTTTTGTTCTCAGTAATGTGGAATGTCATCTACAGAACAACAAATAAAAGTCTTTGAAAGTAAATGAATAATGAATGGTCCGTCTTTTGAAATGCGGCCAGGTCAGCTCTGCTTCCTGTCGGAGATCTTGGATAAAGTATTAATGACTTAAATGAATGTGGATGCCTGGTTTGAGCCGCTGCAGGCTGCAGTTCGCAGTCTCCGCCAGCAGGGGGAGACACCTCTCGCCCTCATCGCTGTGGTTTTGTCATGTGAGCGTCATCCTGCAACTTGAGGGGCCGACCTGAGTCTGACAGATGTTTTTCAGTGCGCTTCAGTCATTTTCCCGCAGCTGCTCGACAAGTAAAGGAGAAATGAATGTCGCTCTGGTTTCTGTCTGGTTTCAGAGACACCTGCAGAAAACCAAAGGAGTAGTTCCTCCGAGCTGCTGCTCTACAGGAACCAACTGTCGATTTTCCAATAACGGATGTGAAATTCTTGATCGAAATACAGGGGAAAATTTGTTTGCTCATAAAAAAACAAAACAAAAAAAGCTTGATAGGGGACCTGGGATGATCGATCCTAAAAGCTGTGGGATATTGGTTTCATCGGGAACGTGTTGGGTTGTTGATTTGCCAGATCAATAATTCGATCGTGTTATCAGTTGATCCTGTCAGCTCAGATCTGCCGCCCTTTCATGTTTATCTGGCAACATAAGTGGGCTTCACCTTGATTGGCTGCCTCGTCTGACGCTCAGATCAACGATCACGTGCAGGTCGGGTTCGAACCGCACCTGCATTTGTTTATTTATTTACATACGTAGATACATCACATTCAGCCTCATCTCTAAGCTTAACTTCAGTCTCAGAAATGTTTCTAAGAACGAGGAGGTGATGAGGAGGAGGAGACCGTGTCCTTGAGGAAGATGCTGAAGCCCAAACTGGCCCTGCTGCTGTTCCATTAGTGAGTGAATGGTTAAGGCTACTGGTGGAGCAGGTGGACCATCTGCTCCGCCAGTGTGTGAATGGGAGAAGGCAGCCTGTGTGTCTGAGAGAGCGCTCTGAGCTCTGAGTGGCCATTAAGACTAGAATCAGTCCATTTACCGTGTTTCTGGATCTGCTATTCATGGTTCAGGATTCTCAGAATTCATCCCATGCAAATGTGGAAAAAAACAACAAAAATAAGTCTAATTGTGATGGATTTGTCTGTGTAACACAGAAAGTTAAAAGAATAATGACTTAATTCTTAATTAAGTTTAATTAATTACTAATGATTCTAAATCTTTCATTCTTCTCTATACGTTATCAGTTATAATATATATATATATATATATATATATATATATATATATATATATATATATATATATATATATATGTATACACTTTCTTATCACTCATCTATGAGTATTACTATCAGTCATTTCCTTTAAATGTTATCTCCAGTCAGGCATGGCCCTATGGTCACGTTGTCTAGTATGGCATGTGGCCTGCTTCCTCTAATTCACCTTGTTATAATGATTATATGGGTCTTAAATGTGATTTTTCTGACTTTAGGTCAGGGCGGGGAGGGGGGGGGGTCACCCTGGACAGGTGAGAGGGCTCAACTTGAACCCAGGCAACTCTAATAAACAAAAATGTTAGGTTGTAGAAAACAAGAAACCTGTTTATTAGCAGTTTTATTTATTTATATATATATATCATTATTCATTCTAGGTCTCCTTTCAAGTGTCGGAGGTGTGCGCTGAGTGAGAGCGTGCGTGCGCCGGGGGGGGGCGGGGTCAGGGTCGGAGGGGGAGGAGGAGAGAGGAGGGGGGAGGAGGGGGCAGGAGGGGGGCGGGCGGTGCTTCGTCGCTTGCCGCTGCCGCTTGCTGCTTGCTGCTGCTGCTCCGGGGGAAGCAGCGTGAACTTGAACGCAGCCTTCACAGCTCCGAGTCCAGGCAGGCAGGAGGCCACCAGCCAGCACCTCCTCCTCCTCCTCCTCCTCCACCACCTCCTCCACGACCAGCTGCAGATACCTGTCCGGCTCCGGCCAACTTGTGGACGTATTCTCTCTCTCTCTCTCTCTCTCTCTCTCTCTACCTCTCCCGCTCTCTCTTTTTTGTTTATATTCCCACCGTCTGTACCTGGAGCTTCTTCATCTCTCAACCCGAGAACACACACACACACACAAACACACACACGCGGAGACACGCAGACGCACCAGACGCCGACGCGATGTCCAGGCGCAAACTTGGGAGCAGACCGCAGCACCTGAGCGCAATGCGAGGTAAGGCGCGAGACCCCTCACCTGTGCCTGATGATGACCACGATGTTGTTGTTGTTGTTGTTGTTTATTCGGAGATAAACCTGAAACAATCCATTCAGTCTCCTCTGTTCTCGCTGTCCGCGCTTTGCGCACCGGGTTCTGGATGCGCACTGTCCGTTTTCATTTAATTAATGAGCGCAAATACAAAAAAACGAACGCGCACTTTTTAAAGAGGATATCTGACCTGGCTCGGGCCTCTCCACTATAGATAATTCCCCTCCACATTTCTGTATTCCTCTCAGGCAAATATGTAATGTAGGGACGATCATTTAGCTGTCATGCTTGTCCTGATATGTGTGTGAGCGTGTGCTTGAGTGCGCGCGCGCGCGCGCGCGTGTGTGTGTGTGTGTGTGTGTGTGTGCCATCACTGCAGAGGACGGACCGGTTTGTTGGCAGCTGTGCTCTCCGGCTACAGGTCCGAACATGAGTATTAATATTTCCAGGTTAGACAATCATCAAGTTTCTGCCTGGGCTGCCGGTCTGTGGGACACCCCCCCCCCCCATCCTCTGCTTCTGGTCCCACCCTGCCCCACACCATGAATAACGTTATCATCTTTAGCAGGTTAAGGCAATTAGTTAATAGATGTAATCAATTAGAGCAAATAAACAGATGTGTAGATAGATAGAAAGAAACTGCATTCAACTCGTAGTCAGTTTGGGGATGTTGGGTTCCAGGTCTCTGTAAGACTGTAAGTTAGGTGGGAAAAAAAACAAAACACACATTTTGCTTTTTACAGAGTGACAGGATACAGCTGACCTCCAGACAACACGTGTAAACAAGCAGTAATGCAGAAATGTGATGTTCAAAAGGGAAACAAGAGAGAAACTTCAACACCAGTTAGTGTTTCTCTACAGTTCTCTACTGGAAGACCAGTGGTGCGTGTCTGGTGTGACCACAGGCCCTGACTCAATCCTGTGTGTGCGTGTGTGCGTGCGTGCGTGTGTGTGTGTGTGTGTGTGTGTGTGTGTGTGTGTGTGTGACCGCGCCTTGCAAGTCTGCACAAACACAGTGCAGCCCTGAAACAGGAAAGGTGACATTTTTTCAGCAACAACTGGCGAGATCCGACTTCAGACTGTACTGTCTGTACCTGTCCTGGCGAGGTAGCCGGCCGAGCCCGGGCAGGTGGATCCAGTCCCTGCGTCAAGGTGTGCCAGTGACCGTGTTGAGCAATAGTCAACTGACCCCCCCACCCCCCTCCCTCCCTCCTCCTCCTCCCTCCTCCTCCCTCCTTCCTTCTCCTTCTTCTTCTACCTGGGTGAGACGTTCTTTGTAGAAAAGTTGTGTCCACTCTCTCTCTCTCCCTCTCTGTCCTCTCCTAAGATTTCCCAGGTCGCCAAATCAAATCAGACCAACTCTCCTATCCTCACAAACAAACTAAAGAAAGATAGAAAGGAAAAAAAAAAAGAACACGCACTGCCCGGTCTTATCTCAAACACCTTCAGTCATGCTTCTCTCTCTCGCTCTCTCTCTCGCTCTCTCTCTCTCTCTCTCTTTCTCTTTTATTGCAATCTACTTCCTGTTGAGAAACTCCCGCTGCCTGTGGCTGCTGGGGCAAAGTTGTAGCAGTTGTGAGAAAAGTGAAAGGTTTTCAGGGCTGTTGCAAATCCACCCGATCACCTGCTGGGCTCTGAGAGGGAGGCGGGTGGGCGAGAGGGTGGGTGGTGGCTCGTCAGGTAAAAAGGGGAAGGGTGGTGCGTGCACAGCTGGAGCTGCCCTCCCC
>CM055198.1:21086918-21116918 GCA_029224185.1 Karalla daura
CGGCCCTCGTGCAGCTCTTATAAACTTTAACGTCGCTGCGATCGACCTTATCGCTTATAAACTGTTTCTCGTAGTGAAACCACAGACACCTAATACTCTGGTTGCCCTGATCTCCTTTCAGACACGTCTCGTGATTCTCGACCGCAGCTTTACTCTCACCTCTCACGCTGAATCTGTCTCCAGCGTGAGAGGAGACAGAACGATATTCAAGCTGCACGAGTGTTGGATTTATCATCGTCAGGTGGCCCCAAATGAGAATGAATGTCGCTGCTTCGTATATGCAGCTCTCGAGTCAACCGTACACTCGCAGATTTCTGTTTTACAGCTCGTTTCGAAAGTAATTGAAATCATCCTCTCTCTTTCTCTGTCTCTCTCTCTTCTGGCCTGCTTTCCGAGGCTCCCTATAGAAGCCTCAGTCTCTAACTCCAGCTCGCTTTTGTGTCGCAGTGCCCGAGGAGCCTTCGTTCTTCACCTGCCAGCAGTGTGAAGCCGTGTTCCAGTCTGCGTGGGCGCTCCTGCAGCACGCTCAGCACACGCACCTCTTCAGCATCTACCAGGTGGACGAGGACGACGACGCAGGACGGGGAGGATTCAAAGACCTCAAGCCGGCCGCCGCCACGCTGGACCCCCGCCACCTGAGCCAGGCCCTGGCCTCCGCCTTCCAGACGTCCGGCCTGCGCCCGGGCCGCCCCCGCCAGACGCACGGCCCCTCCTCCTCCTCCTCCCCTTCCTCCGCCACGCTGCAGGCGCTGAACTTCTCGGTGCGGCTCCGGGAGCTGGCGGAGGGGAACAACGGCACCACGGCCCCCGGCGGCTCCCCCGCAGGCCTGGGGCTGTCCCCGTCCTCCTCGCCGCCCGCCGCCTCGCCCTTCCCCCAGACCTCCGCCCTCCAGAACGACTTCCACTGCGAGCCCTGCGACCAGAGCTTCCAGTCCCTGCACGCGCTCTCCACCCACCGCCGCACCCACGCCTGCGAGAGGCCGTACCACTGCGGCGTGTGCGGCGAGGCTTTCGCCCAGAGCGGCCAGCTCGCCCGCCACATCAGGAGCCACCACCGGGTGGCGGGGGGCGTGGGAGGAGCGGGCGTCTACGAGGCGGTGGAGATGGTCCCGATGGAGGAGGGGATGAGAGGGCGCTTTCAGATGCAGCCGGCGGGAATGATGGGGAAAGGAGCGCTCCTCCAGGCCGGCGAGCTGGACCTGACGCTGCCCAAACACCCGTCGCTGGCGTCGGGCCTGATGCTGCTGGGCGCCCAGGGGCGTCCGTCCGACCGCGAGCTGCTGCGCCTCTACCAGCGCCAGAGGGAGGCGGCGGCGGCGGAGGGAGGCGAGGGCGAGGAGGCGTCGGAGGGCCAGGGGGAGCACCCCCAGCACGCCTCGCCCTGCGCCAGCCCGTCCGAGGGCTCCCTGGAGAGCGGCGAGACGGGCGGCAGCGGCGAGAGCGGCATCGCCAGCGGCAACTGCACGCCCAAGCGCCCGGAGATGGGCGAGAGGGTGCGCGGAGGAGGCGTGGCCGAGTGGGACAGCGACAGGATGGAGATGGAGAGGGAGAAGGAGTGGAGCTCGGCCAAGGTCAGCGAGGCGGTGCAGGAGTGGCAGCGGGAGAACGAGCGGAGGAGCGTGGCCGGAGGAGGCGTGGCCACCTCCACCTCCACCGCCGCCGCCGCCACCACAACCACCTCGTCCTCCTCTTCCTCCGGGAAGAAGAAGAAGGACGAGGCGTGCGAGTACTGCGGGAAGCAGTTCCGCAACAGCAGCAACCTGACGGTGCACCGGCGCAGCCACACGGGCGAGCGGCCGTACCGCTGCGGCCTCTGCAACTACGCCTGCGCCCAGAGCTCCAAGCTCACCCGCCACATGAAGACGCACGGCGCCCAGGGCGCCAAGGCCTCCTTCCTGTGCCAGCTGTGCGCCGTGCCCTTCACCGTCTACGCCACGCTGGAGAAGCACCTGAAGAAGGTGCACGGGCTGAGCCACGCCAGCGTGGGCGCCTACGCCCAGGCCAGCGCCGCCGACACGCTGGCCGCCATCAAGGCCGAGGAGGAGGCGGCGACGGCGGCGGTGGTGGTGAAGATGGAGGAGGAGGAGGAGGCCAGCCTGGATCAGAGCGCAGAGGCGGAGGTGAAGAGCATGGAGGTGGAGGACGGCTGGAGCCGGGCGGAGACGCCCAGCAGCCCGGCGGCGGCGGCGGAGGGCGGCGCAGAGGTGGGCGTGGCTCTGACCGCGGCGCCCTGAGAGACGCCACGGATGACATCACAAACGGGACTGTACAGGATCGAACTCACATTGGAAATAAACAACAGAAAACAAGAAGCACTCGCTGAGAGGACTGCTACGTCCGGCCGGGATCCCGGGACACGTCCCCTCCTCCTCCTCCTCCTCTTCCTCCTCCTCCTCCTGCTCCTCCTGCTCCTGCCCCGACGCCATCGGCCACGTGGTTCTCGATTGTATGCAAAGCTGCTGGTTGAAACTAAGTGCCTACAGTTCCTTTAGACCACAGAGCGAAAACAAGGCCGTGACATTCAGCAGGGAGATTACCAGAGCTCACGAACAGGAAGTGAAGCGCCACAGTCCACACCGACACAGGAAGCTGATCACCACAGCGCAGTGCAGGATGCAAAAGACGAGTGATTTATCTCCCTGTTGACCCACGGGGACCGGTGGAGTCAGATCATAACTGTCAGATAATAGAGAGAAGGGTTTATATTGAATTTAAGAAAAAAAAAACAACAAAAAAAAAGGAAAAAGGCCCAGCAATAGAGTGATGTTTATATATTTTCAGCATCGGCAGATGGAGAGAGGAGAGGTTGTGCAGCCTCGCTGCTGCAGGTTTTACAGACGGAGGATGTTTGAACAGACACGGTGAGGGAGGAGGTGGGAGGAGGAGGAGGTGGGAGGAGGTGAGATGAATCCAAACAGTGTCTGCCTGCAGCTTCTCACACTCCTGGTTTTAAAGGCGCTTGGTTGTCACAACACTTGTCACTTAACGTAATGTTTACAGGGCTCACGGGGCCGGGCAAGGTTGTGCTCCTGACTTTGTGGCAGTATGTACGGATCTTTGGTTTTTTTTTTGTTTGTTTCTGAGGTCTAATTTTATAAATGTGAATAAGGAGACTTTAAAGTCTCATCTACTGATGTTTTTTTTTCCCCTCCAGGATTTGTTTCTATGCATTAAAAAAAAAAAACAACTGCAATTCTACTTCCATGTGAAACGGGTGTGCATAATTTTCCTCTATTTGTAACTGTTATTATTATTGTGATGGTTATTTCTCTCTTTCTTGTTTACATTTGTAAAAGTGCCGGACTGCTTGAAGCTCATGCATGTTTTTGCAGCCATTGGAGGGGGGAGAAGAAAGGAAAAAAAAAAAAGCGCTTTTTTCTTTTTTGTTTGTTTGGTTTTTTTTTTGCTTGTCTGTGTTTTTTGAAATCTTCCTAATTTATAGATGCTGCATGTCGGTGGTTGTGTAAAGAAAAAGGTAAAAAAAAAAACAAAAAAAAAAAAACAAAAGCAAAACAATCTGTTCCACTGCTGAACTTACAGGGTCGAGAGGTGCAAGAGCAGCCGGGTGATTGTGTGGGAAGCTGTGTGTGTGTGTGTGTGTGTGTGTGTGTGTGTGTGTGTGTGTGTGTGTGTGTGCGCATGTGTGTGTGTGTGTGTGTTATGAGCTTTCGTGTTCGCACACGCCGGGAAAACATCCTCAGGTGACTCTTCTACTTGAACCCTGTGTCCTGTGGTCCTGCGTGACCGCGTGGTCGTGTCGTGCATCCGGCAGCTAGCTCGTTAGCGTTAGCGTCTCAGAGTTCAGGAAACTTCCGGTCCTGGAAACCAGTTCGTTAGTGAGTGGGATGGACCGGAGCGTCCAGGTCAGGGAAAACAATCGCTTTGTGTGTGAACGTGAATGGGTGCAGTGTCACTGTTCAGGGATAATAACATGTGCATAGGTTGACATTCTTGCTGTTGCTGTACTTATTATTATTATTATTGTTATTATTATTATTATTAATATTTACTGCCTTCCCCCTTTCTCCTTGCATCGCCTCCTTTTCGCTGGACACTGGCTGTTGTGACGCTGTACTGCTCTTCTTTGTAAAACTCGACACCATTTTGTAATTGAGGAGCCTCAATAAAGGATTGAGGTGAACTGCTTTGCATTGTGGAGTCTTTTATTTTATTATTTTTTTCCTCCCCCTTTCTTTCTTTCTTTCTTTGTGGCTTTTCATATTTCCATTTTTTTTGTTTCTTTGTGCCTGTTTCTTATTCCGGGGACCCACAACAAAGCTTTTGAAACTATTTTTAAGTGTCTTTTCTCACCAGGATGTTGTCTTAGTCAGTGTGGGTCGTTCCTCCAAGGACCTCAGTCAGCGCTGACTTATTAATTTTTAATGTGAGTGTTTGGATTAGGGACCCTCACTCCTTGTTTACATCCTTGTGATGTTACTGGCTTTGTCTAGAAACACTGTAATGTAATTCCAGCAGAGTCTATGTGTGTGTGTGTGTGTGTGTGTGTGTGTGTGTGTGTGTGTGTGTGTGTGTGTGTGTGTGTGTGTGTGCGCACACAGATGTACTTGCGCTGGTGTCACTCATCCCGCAGGTTGCGAGGCGAGTGCAGCGAGCTGTGATGGGACATGTGTGACAAGGGATTCTCAGGACACAAAATTGAGTGGGGGGGTTGTGGGGGGGTGGGGGGGTTGTTTGGTTATTGTTTGTGGGCATGTTTGGGAGGCAGAGTGGGGTGGGAGGGGAGTGTCAAGGGGTTGGGATAATTGCTGACTCCATTTTAAGGGCATAAAAACCTCTGCACCAGCATCTCTGGCCTTAACCACCCCCCCCACACACACCCCATCCCCCCCCCCCCAATGAAAATGATGTTCTATGATCCCTCTAGCTCATTAACAGCAGGTCTTTTAATGAGCTTTCAACAGGGTGGGGGGCTGGGTAGATGAAGGCGTGTGTGTGTGTGTGTTGGGGTGGGGGGGTGTGCGTGTGTGTGGGGGGGGGTTATTGCACCAGATGCACCCACGCCCACTCCTACCAATTACCATTGTGCTGTAGAGAATGAGGAGGAAGTGGAGGCAGAAGCCCCTCGGACGCAGATGAGTCAGTTTGTCCGTTTTCCTCCGCAGAGACAGACACAGAGGACGAGGCGGGAGGACGGTGCAGGTGAAGTCTCTCCCCCCGGTAAACTCGCCCTGCCCGCCCCTGTCTGTTGGGCGCCACAGCCAGCGCCATTTGGTGCTCGTATGGGCCCAATTATGTAAGGTAAGGTGATACACAGCAGAACGCCGCAGCAGAGGCAGCGGCTCAGTCGGCCCCTGCAGCAAGCAGATATCTGTTCCACATCCCCGAATGTCCTTTGTCTTCCTCGGGTCCACACCTCGCCGAAGGCCGCCAGGGCCCGCACGGGCCCGAGCCGGCGCCCCGGGTCCAGCCAATCACAGCACGGACGGTTTGCAACCTCTGCCAATAGCAGGGCGAGGCGTGTGTGTGTGTGTGTGTGTGTCGGAGGAGTGTGTCTCCTGACCAGTGGCTGCCTCTGGGCGGCGGGGAGGAGGTGGACTTTGACATCTAATAGTTGTGTCTCAGCTCCAAAGAGAAGGCTTTAGTAGGGCTGGAGGTTGGGAGGGGTCCCCGCAGGAGACACACACACACACACACACACACACACACACACACACACACTACATACGCTTGAGCGGCTTCATCTGAACAGTTATTACTTGCGTGATAAGAAGACATGCGGATGAACACCTGGCACAGTGACACACTTCGCTCTCACGATCTAACCTTGCTCAACTTTTCAGGCTGATTGTCAGCATGGAAAAGTTAGCTTAGCACGTTTAGCATTTTCGTTAGTACGGAGTATGGCGTTCACCTGTTCGGGGCCATATAATCTGTTAGCTGTCGTCTCTCCAGATATGAGCAATGTGAAACCAGGGTTAGGGGAGCAGATGCACGCTTCCTTCTCAGCAGTGATTCAGTTGGCAGGGTTAACTCAGTACACGGAGAATACTTCCTGCATGAAACTGCTCAAAATAAGTTATCTGTGCTATCATGACATGAAAGGATCATGATGTCTGAACCGAGCTTTTTCATCCCTGATGTTGTTTTATTGTTTTGCAGCTCTCCACAGCTGGTGGCTCCAGAGCTCTCGGGCTCTAGAGAAACAGCAGTATGGGTGAAGTAATTTTAGCTCTGGAGCTGAACTGTCTCTTTAAGATGATTAGCAATGAAAATGCACACAACAAAGAGAATGTATGAGTCTCCGTGTTTGCTTTCCTATGGGGCAGGCCTGTGGCCATAAGAGGCTCTCGCTTGTGTATGAGAGGAGTGTGCTTTATCATGGAAAAAGCCAATTAACGAGAGTTTTTAATTACATTTCTCATGGTATGGTGTGAGAGGCCTCCCATCATCTCTGCAGTCCCTGTCCTGTCATCTCCCCCCTTCTTCTCCCCTCGCGCTCCCTCCCAGAATAGTTGAGGATTAAATCGCGAGCGGGGCAGACTGAGACGGGGATAACAAGAAAGAGAAAGATGCATTCGGGAGTGATCAGACAAACCACAGGACTCCCTCTCTGCTCTTTATCCTCGCACAGTTCCCACAATCCCCACCTTCTCTCGCCCATCCCTCCTCCCGCAGTGACCGCAGAGTGAAACCCGAACCCGGGAATTACACCCCCCCCCCCCTTCACCTCTCTCCTCCCTCCCTCCCTCCCTCGCCCACCCACCCTCCCCCCTCCTTCCTCACCTCTGACAGTGAGAGTGTGAGAGGGCGGGATGAGAGGGAACGCCATCCCGGGCAGACATCCGTCACTGCAGAGCCCGTGCCATTCAACACCTTGGGATAATGAGAGGAGGGAAAGACAAGGAGGTCTCTTTTCTTACGGGTCAGGGTTATATAATGTCAGCAGATGAGCGAGGCCGGGCCCGCGTGGGAGGAGAGAGAGCGCGGTTGGAGGACGAGGAAGTTGTGATGAGACGGGAGACAGGTTGATTCAAAAACAAAAGGGAGGAAGTTCTTTGGTTTCTCTTTTTTGTGTGTGTGTGTGTGCATCTGTTCATGACACAGGTAGACTGTGGCCGGAGAGAGGTGGCGAAAATCAGTTTTAAAACTAACCCGAGTCAGTGTGAGCGAGGGACATTTAAAGGCCTTCTGATGTGTTTTGTGGCGTCCTCTTTGTGTATAAATATCAGTGAAAGTCAGCCTTTCAGTGGAAGTCACACACATGTGATTTTCTTGGTAGCGTGTTGACAAATTTCCATCTAAAACGAGAGCTGCTTATTATGTCCCGAAATCATGTCACTCTCTCGAAAGTGACAACATGATATCAGTGTTTTCGTGCGAGGCCGCTCTTGTTGTAACGTGATATAAGCAGCGGCTCTGTTGTCATTTCCTGGTCTATAAAAGCTGCAGTCAGACAATATCTGTGATTGTTGGCCCAATCCAACCATTCATACCCATACTTCAACTAAAACATTAATGGGATCCATACAAATACCCAATAGGTGTGCTCACTATCAAGAAAGTGCAAGAAAATCAACAGCTCTTTGTTGTATTTGTAATTTAACATAATGTAATGGAACATGATATGGTAACGTGCCATGTACTAGTTTAGATATGATGCTATATAGGATACAATGCTATGTCAGAGAGTGATACGGTGAACCAGATTTGATATGTTAATATGATAATAGAGGTCAGAGGACATTCAATTTAATACAATAGGATACAGTATGATTCAGGATTGTATTAGCCAGGATTTTCTGTGTGTTTTTGCATGTTCTCCTTGTGTCTGTTCTCTTCAGGTTCTCTGGTTTCTTCAACTGTCCAAAGACATGCATGTTTAGGTCAGAAGAAGACCTGAAAACCTGTCCAGGGTTTATTCCCTGCCCTCGCCCTGTTTGTGCTGCAAGATAAGCACTATAAAGCTACTGAAGCGCTAAGCTACTGGATGAATGGACAGCTAGTAAGTTATAGGACAATGTGATATGATCCACTACAATGAGGCTGGCAGTAAAGGTGTGATGATTCAGAGCTGATGACGATTCCTCCTTCATTCCACTCACATAAAACATTCCTGTTTGGTTCCTATTGACCAGAGTCGACCTGACAACCAAAACGACACCTTCCTCCTCCCACTTAACCTCTCCATTAGGTTTTGGGTGAGCGGTGCCGCCTTTGCAATCAATCAATCACCCGACTTACGAAGGTGTAGTTCACACCCTCCCACTCACATTTAGTTGTTTCGAGCCGATCTTTGGAAACAGATATCTGCCCTGATAGCGAGCTGCGACTTCTACATCACTTCCTGTTAACTGAGCACAACAATTTCTGTGACGATCGGGCACAAGCTGAAGACCTGAAGGATGTGGAAGAAATGAGAAAAACACACATCTGCCTGCCTGGTACTCTCTTTGTCACACACACACACACACTGTTGTTTCTGCACCTGGTGAGTACACACGTATTCAGTTTAGTCTTGTTCCCCCTGCAGCCCAGAAATGTCCGTTTGTGCCGGAAAAACTGGATTTGACCATGCACCCCACCCTAACTACCCCCTCTACACACACACACACACACACATATCCCCACGGGGTCAGAGGTGTTGCCTGGTTAGTATGCAGAGCGAGGTCAGGAGGTAGAGTTCAGGTCTGTGACAGGTGAAAATGCTTTCATGTGTGTTCTCGCCTGCAGGCCCGAGGGCAGGTGAGCTGCAGCTTTCTAACCGCCTGGACCAGAGTCTCCACATGCAACACAACGCCCAGGGTCACCCCGCTCCACGCCACGCATGCTTTGTCTGCTTTGTCTTTCCATTTTTCATTTTATACGCGGCGTGTACACAACAGCAGGGTGGGTGTTCCCCGTCCGGCAACAAAGAACTATTATACTGTCAGCTCAAGATTTAGACAGATAGCTCAGAGATCTCACATCAAAACAGTGAATGGAGCAGTGACAACATGCCGGTCTGCGCTGTAGTAAAGCTATAAAAGCTATAAAGCTCTAAATAAGCTATAAAATTACCTATTTTTCTTTTAATTTATCGAATATTTTGAGAGAAATCTCAATCTGCTGTCAAATAAATGCGACAGACAACACTTTACAGTGCTCCTTTATTGCAATCAATGATATAATGCCAATAGAGGGCTCATAAAACATGTCCTCCCATGAGATGAGAAAACAATGACGGTAAACTCTGCGGAGGCGTTTGACGAAGATTATTTCCAAAGTGGTGATTAATCTTTACCTTCTTGCAAGCCAAAACAAGTAGAAAGTAGTCGAGTATTGATCAACTACTTCTAAAAGGAGTCGTGTAGTAGCAAAAACAAGGAAAAGATAAACAAAATGCAAAGCCTTCATCTGTCTCTGGAGGGGAGGGGGGGTTGAATGATATCAGGCCTGAGACGTGATGTAGAAGTTATTTCATCTACAGCTACTTAATTAGTTAGTAGAAACGCCCACACCCAGGAAAAACTTTTCCAAATCAGAAAGTTTTCAGTGTTGTTATCGTAACATGAACCATATGACGTTTGCTGGATGTGATTTTTCAAGTGGCACAAACAAAATCAGAACAAATGAATTCTAATCCAGTGTCTGTGTCTGTGTGTGTGTGTGAACAGTAGATAACAGACTATATGTTAGGCAGGAGGTTTAACACACATGTTAACACAGTAAACCAGTGTTTCCAGTAGTTTACCACCTACCTGCATTCACACTGAGCCATTGAAACAGATTCTGATTTGTTGGCACACCTGAAGTTGTTTTCTCTCCCGTGACTTGAGATTTGGGATCGACCTAAAAATATCTGCTGCGCTGAGTTTGGATCTTTGCAGTGTGCGCACACACACACACACACACACACACACCTGTGCTTCATGTCTCTGGAGGGGCAGATAAACAACACAAAAGAAGCGGTAAAAGCAGCATAACAACCAGTAAAGTGTAAATATTGCACAGAGTAATGGGGTGAGAGAGGAGGTGCCCGTCTCCTTGCATCCCCTCCCCTCCTCTCCTCTCTCCTCTCCTCTCCTCTCTCCTCCTCGGGCTCCTGACCTTCGTTCTGCAGTGATGTGTGTGAGTGATGCGGCAGAAAACGGGCCGGGACAAAGCCGGTTAACCCGCGGGGCCAGTGCGAGGGGGCCCGGGGCCTGCTGGTGCCGGGGTCGTGGGATCAGAGCAGGTCACGGAGGTGTGGGAGTGTCTGCTCGGCCCTCTGACCTTTGTCACCAAGGCTTCCTTATAATCCTGTCCTCAAAGACCATACGGACATAATGGAGAGCCTATGAATGGAGTTAAATGGTGACCATTAGGCGGATCCGTGTCGCTATTCTTCTTGTTTGTTTAGTCCCGGTCAGTCTCACGTTTTCTGTGTAATCAGGCGTGTGATGGAGGGACGGCTGGAGACGCCTCAAGAGGCCTGCTCTGAGATCTGCCAGGGGATGGATATCCACCTCACTTTTAATGAATGACACGACACAAGAGGGAGGGAAAAAGGAGGAGGGAGGAGGGGAGGGAGTAGGTACGCTTAATTGGATGTCCACTTCAGATTACTTAAGTTCCGACCAGAGTTCACAAGGCCTGGTCCAGGACTGGAGGAGGGCCAGGTCACAAACCAGTTGGGTCAATACCAGACAACAAGTCCCCCTATGAATAATGCATCACAAACACCTCACTGAGTTAAACAACACGAGACTGTTTTCATTCAGCCAAGGCAGGACTCAGTTGTCTCTGAGCTGAAACTGAAACAATGTCTCTCCATCAGGAGGTTCTCTCTTTCTCTCATCTTCTAGCACTCGAGAAACTGAACGCAGGTGACACAGTGGATGACGGATTAACCCGCCAGCCGCCTCACAGCGAGAGGGGACCCCGGGTTGGACTTCCAGGGTCAGACTTGGCCTCTTTTAGGGTTTTCCCTTCAGGTTTTCTTCCCAGAGTCCTAAAACATATATGTTGAGGTCAATTCTAGATTGTCCTAGGTGTGTATGTGTGTGTGTCCTGTGATGGACTGCAGGGAAAAGGCAATTGTCTATTAGACCCTATCACATAGGGAAAAGGTATGGAATAGTCCTGTCCAGGGTCTGGAGCCTATCACATAGCGAAAAGCAGGGAATAGACCCGTCCAGGGTCTAGACCCTATCACATAGGGAAAAGGCAGGGAATAGACCCGTCCAGGGTCTAGACCCTATCACATAGGGAAAAGGCAGGGAATAGACCCGTCCAGGGTCTAGACCCTATCACATAGGGAAAAGGCAGGGAATAGACCCATCCAGGGTCTAGGGCCTATCACATAAGGATAGTTGCTGGACCGGGAATAGATCCTGGACGGGTCTATTCCCTGCCTTTTCCCCATGTGACAGGCTCTAGTATTCACCCATACCTGATTGACAGATGGATGCTGAAGATTTTGATTTCCAACCATCCATTGTCTTATCTGTATCACTGGGAGTCTCAGGCTCATATTGGGCGATGACAGGGACATGCACGCCGCTCACACTCTCACTCACACGTAGGGACTATTCACAGACTGTGGGAGGAGACTAAAGAGCCCAGACAGACAGACAAAAAACAAAACACATGGTGAGAACATACAAACTCTACGCAGAAATCCCACAACATTCTTGTTGAGAGGCAACAGCCCTTACATAAAGAAAATCATAGAATCACATGTGAATTAAGTGTTCAGAAGTTGTACTTTATGCCCTGTATATATATATATATATATATATATATATATATAAAATCCCCCAAACTTTTCATTGAAAACCCTGTGGTGTTGCCAGACTGAGTTTTTCGCACTTACCACAAGATCAATAACAAGAGTAACGAGACACTTTCCGGTGTGCCATGTTAAATATTGATATGAGTAATAGTGAGATATAATCAGCTTTTTCTGCTCAAGGGGATCCTTCACAAACAGGCAAGTGAAAGTTTCATCTTATTAGGTAATTAATTTGATTGAAGACCTCACACACACACACACAGAAAAGCAGTCCATAGGAGAACATAATAAACATCAGGAGGTCCATTAAGCTGAATTGGTGACAATATCGGTACGGTTTTCCGATCCTAATTGTCATCTGAAGCACTGATCTTACTGTTTCCTATCACATTAGTCATCATAATCGTTATAATTACCATGTGTGTGCTGACAGTGCACGCTTTGGCACTTGCATCTCAAAATGGACGGTAAGAAGTTAAAGCTGAGACTGTGAAATTGGGGACCAGTTCCTTATTAAACGTTAGCCATGTACAAGACAACACACTGGGTAATTTGTGTATGTGTGGGTGTGAGTGTCTCATCATACCTGACCTACTGGTACAATAAGAGTGAAAACGGCAGTCGAGCGTGCTCTGCGTCTGGGGACTTTACAGTTTTGATCTTCTGGACTTCACCCAGGATATTTGTAAGACGTCTTTTCTCGTCACCACCTTGTTTTTCTTTATCACTTCACACTCTATTTCCAGTAACCTTCCTGTCACAGCGTGAGCTGGAAAGCAGAGCCGAGTCCTGGTCTGAGGCCTTAATGTGGAGCAGACTGACATCTAGTGCCGGACCGAGGAAACTAACTGCGCTCCGACCAGCCTGAAACTCTCCGAGCAGTGTTGGATTAATACATGTATGTCTGTGAAGATGATGATCAATTGATCAGGTTTCTTAATTAAAGTGGAGGCTACTCGCAATTTTCTATCTGTTTCAGTTGCATATGATGTATATGAGATTGTGGATTTTCCTTTATGCGACATTTTCGGATAACATGGATAAATAGCTAATCTAATGTTGTGGATGGCATTGGTCCTGCCTCCTCTGCTTCTCTCCTCCCTTTGGAGAGAAAGAGAAAGAGAAAAAAAGACTATGTGGCTCCCTTGGGGAGGATCCCTGAGGGGAGGACACAGGTCTAACAGAGCAAAAGCAAAAACATATTCGTGAGGCTAACAGGTTATTAGCGCAGAAGTGCAAATTGCAGGTGATCAATATGCAAAGGTAGCGGCAGCTCTACCTAAGTGCATCTGATCCGCTGTAATGCTGTACATTATTGCCTCACTGTGAACCTGAACACCTCACTCGCTCTCTTTTGTTTGTTTACTACAACTTAAATCGGTACATTCCTATTTGGAAACGAAAAAAGAAAAAAAAAACATTTAGCAGAGTTATTTGTGCTGCAGGGTTTGAGGTCATGGGGAGTTTAACTCCCTCCCACGTCCATTTCTTTCTGCGGGTTTTGCGTGTTTTCTCGAGGCCTAATAGCAGCTTGTTGTCTGGGTGGATGATGGTCGATAAATAAGATGACAGATTACAGAGGCAGCTGCTGGCACCGTGTCATTACCCCGACTCCACACCTGCCCGGGCTGCGCAGAGCCGAGGAGGCGCTCCCTGTGCGCCCCTGCAGTGGGTGTGCGCCTAAAAAGCTCCATATAAGCACCGACTGTGCGCCACTTCTGCAACTTTTTCCTCTCTCTTTTTGCCTTTGCGGTGCATTCACGGACAGCCAGCATGGAGGCACCTCCAGGCTCCATCGAGAACCCGATCAAGTGCAATGACCAGGACTTCCAGAAGCTCCTGCAGGAGTGTCTCAAGTCTGGGCAGATGTTCTCTGACCCGACCTTCCCGGCTGAGCAGAAGTCCATCGGTATGCCAGAAGATCCGGATCCTAAAAAGGAGATCACATGGCAGCGACCCAAGGTATATCTGTGCGTTTAGCCCCGCTCTGCCAGGCTGTGCATGTGGAAACTCCAGTTGTTCTCCAGATGTTGTAGATACTGTGTACTTTTGGTGGGGCCATTCAAACTGGTGGCATGATCAACGTATTCTGCAGGTTCAGCAACATTTTAGTCCCTGTTCACACATGCAAAGGAAGCTGGCACAACCTTAATGTGATGTGCATCTCTCAGATAGATAGATAGATAGATAGATAGATAGATAGATAGATAGATAGATAGATAGATAGATAGATAGATAGATAGATAGATAGATAGATAGATAGATAGATAGATAGATAGATAGATAGATAGATACATAGATACATAGATACATAGATACATAGATACCCTTTATCAATGCAGATACCATCAAAATTCAACTCATTTGATCAAATTTCTGGGTTTTTTTTTCAATAGTCCAAACATTCAGATATTCAGTTGTAAAACCAGTAAACAAATGAGTTCACCAGAATGGGAAGCTTCCAGTGCTGTGATGTGTATCTTCCAGTATCTTCCTGAGCTGATAGTGATTCACGCAGGTGTGGCTCAGGTCTGAGGAAGATATCGTCTGGAGCTGTCTCCTTAAGAGAGGAAGAACTGTACAAGTACAAATATATAAATATACAATAAGTATAAATATATGAGAATCTCTGAATGTGTTTACAACAGCTGTATTAGTTTTTATTCATGTGCCGTTTTCCTTTTAGTTTTGCTAATAAAGTGTCAGAAAACATCCAAACAGATGTCTGTCTGTTTAAAGGTCTCAGCTCATAGACGCCTTAACTGCTTCTCCTTAGATGTTCTCTGATCTCCTGAAGTCATGTTGCCTTCACATCGTCTACTTTTCGTGTTTCACGTCTTTAGGAGATCAGCCAGAACGCAGTGTTTGTGGAGGGCACGACCGGGACCACTGACATCTGTCAGGGCCAGCTGGGTGAGCTCTTCACAGAACTATGCCTCTCCTCTTCGCTTCCAGACACCGGGTGAACGAGTTGTTTCAGACATTGCACAACATCCGCACAAACCAAAACACCCCCTTTGTGCAGATTCCTCTGTTTTATCGATCACACAACTATGCGGTTTCTTCAGAGCTCGGGTTTCAGCCCCACATCGAGGGGGTGACAGTGACACTGTGTTCTCAGAAACACAAATCTCCAGAGGGTCCGTACCCCCCCCCCCGTCCTGGGCCCTGTCTTTAACCGCCCACAGCTTCCACACAAATCCTCGTTGTTCGGTCTGTTCCACATTTGCGGTGAAATGTGCTGCAGAGACGGTTTGGACTCTCCTCCCCGGATCGACGCCTCATCTCACAAGTCGTGTGGAGATGTGTGACGAGTCCGGACTGCCCCTCCCCTATCCCAGGATGTGTTTTCCACGATTACCAGCTTTTACTGCAACATTTCCAGAAAAAAAAAGAAAAACAAAAGGAACAGATGTTTGCTGTTGTGCAGGAATGTGGGTTTGTGTGTGAGACAAAGAGACTTTAACCTGGCTGAGAAGAGGCGACGAAAACATGGATCCCACTTCACAGTAGAGTGAAGGCGATGCCGTCCGGCCTCTTAAACCCTTGCATCTGTCTTCACCCCAAAACACACCAAAGCTCCTCTAATGTCACTCATGTGTGTGTGTTTCCCTCTGTTCCTCAGGTAACTGTTGGCTGCTGGCCGCCCTGTCCTGTCTCACCATGCACCCGAAGCTCTTTGTGAAGGTGGTGCCGCCGGGGCAAAGCCTGTCCGAGCCGTACGCCGGGATCTTCAGATTTAGGGTGAGCGCAGGTAGATTTACTGAGTAAACTGGATGAGAAAGGTTGATAATTAGACCCCAAACTGAACCCGCCGGGACTCGCCCCTTGTTTTTGCGGGCTGACCAACACACAGTTAGAAACACTCATCCTGATAGGTTTGTGTTTTAATGTACCATGTGTGCCTGGGCTGGGCCTCGTCTCCACTGCCTGGACACGTTGCTTCATTTTTCTCTCTCTCTCGTATTTCATTTCCTGGCATCGCAGTGAGGTTGGAAGCGCTTATTTCATCAACAGCGTGCGTTTTAGTTTGCGTCGCTGTCACTCCGAGCCCCTCAAAGCTCATCGTGTACATTTGATAAACACACACTGGAAGCGGCATTCAGTCTGCTCATAACTCGAGAAGCTCGCTGGCTCCTGAGAAGCTCCGGGTTCACAAACGTACGAACTGATCCGTGGCGATGTGCGACTCCGCTTGGCTGCACGCACGATATTGACTGGCGTTAATGGGCCTTCAAGGAGCGCTATGCTAATATAGCATCGCTCTTCTGCAGCCTCACGGTGGATCAATTATCACAACAGATGCAGAAGAATCAGAGCTCAGTCTTCTTACTCTGCTCTTCCTCCATGCCTCTGATTGAGCCTCAAGCAGAGATGACGGTGACTGTGGCTCGGGGGAAGTGTGGTCGTCTACGAGTTAGTGGTTCCGGCCCCTTGAAGCCTGCATGCCCGAGTATTCTTGGGCTAGACGTCGAACCGCAGATTGCTTCTGATGTTGCATCGTCATTGTGTGAATGGTTAAAGCAGATGGAGCATGCAGGGTAGCCTCATACAGCCACCAGTGTGTGAGTGGGCGTGAATGTGACACTTTGAGAGGTCATGAAGACGAGAAAAGCGCTAGATAAGGACCATTGGACCAATGGACCGGTCCATTGGACCAGTCCATGGTCCATTGGACCAGTCCATTGGACCAATGGACCAGTCCATTTACCATAAAGGTACCGACTTACGTGACTTCACTCATGGAAGCTGATCGGTCCCTGTTTAAGAAGGAAGTTTTTGCTTTTTTTTTGTTTTTGCTCAGAGATACGACTGTCGTAATGAAATCATTCAATCAGATGACTCAAATTCCAGACTTCAGCCCAGCGGCTGTGTGTTGTGTAAGTGTATGACACGATACACATATCGAGGGGTACGAGAGAAGAGTTAATCCATTGAATGAAGCATGAAGCAGCTCTCGGTGCCAGGCCCAGTCGCTGCTGATCACGGGTCTCATTTGAGGCCTAAAATCCTTCCACCTGGACTGCTTATCCCCAGCCAGACGTGTGCATCATCACGTCCTCATTCGCGTATGAGTTTGCGGCCTTGGTGTTAAATTAATTTGCCGACTCGCCCCGGAGTCGTCGTTAAGGTGGTGGGCTCCCACGTGAGAGGAGGAGGAGGAGGAACGTAAAACCTTTATCGCCTCATTAAAAGCGCTAACTCCGATCAAGGGAGCTCATCGATAAAATCTCAGCTTATTAGACGTATCGGTCTAGTCTGAGCAAGCAGGGCGGTTAGAGGAAGATCTTTTTTCGTTTTTTTTACGGCTTTAGCTTCTGTGATTGTTTTTCCCCCAGGCGCTGGACCTTTGGAGACGGTTAGGGAGAATGTGGCATGACTTAACAAGCCGGACGGAAGGACTGGAAACTAATTTTGCCCTGTCAGGCTGATTGGAGAGCAGTTCAGACATGCAGCTAGTGACTCCCCCCGGGACACACACGCACACACGCACACACACACACACACCTGCAGGTATGAGAGGCCAGTGCAGGCCTGTCCTCGGCCGCTGTTGTGTACACATAATGCTCGGTACTGTACAGCTCTTACTCATGGCCGGCCGCTTTGGGAGGTGTTTGCTCAGACTGAGATGTGTGTCTTTGCTGTATGTCACATATTCCTCAATAGAATTTGTTTTTATTGCTTCTCACAGTCCATTATCTTACCTATCTCCAGTGGATGTGCAGGGGAGGCAGCTTGTGGGTCACCTGTCCATTACATACACACACACCTTTCACTCTCATACTCACAACTTGTGAAATTGTACAGATGTGGACACGTGCTTTTTGGGACTATGAGAGAAGTGTAACCACTCTCCCCTCTGTCCATCTGAGCACAGTCATTGCCACTGTATGTAACTGTTGTGCCATGCTGCCCCCAGGTGGATATAAACCACTTCAGACACTCAGGTGTTTCAATCAGACCTCCTCACTGAGCCTCTTCCTGGTTCGGGTTCATCCGTTCCCTCTTCCCATCTCTCTCCCTCTCCCTCCCTCTCTCCCTCCCTCCTGGTGTAGTTCTGGCAGTATGGTGAGTGGGTGGAGGTGGTGGTGGATGACAGGCTGCCAGTGCGACAAGGCCGTCTGCTCTTCAGCTACTCTCACACCCGCAACGAGTATTGGAGCGCCCTGGTGGAGAAGGCCTACGCCAAGTCAGTTGCCACTACCAGCATATGTTCCCGGGTTGTGATGTCTGAGATCACCCACTCTTTTCCTCTGTGTGTGTGTGTGTGTGTGTGTCTGTGTGTGTGTGTGTGTGATGAACTCCCACCCGTCTCCTTTGTAGGTTAATTGGAAGTTACGGGGGCTTGAAGGGGGGCAACATCTCCGAGGGGATGGAGGATTTCACAGGAGGCATCGCCTACTCGATGGAGGTCTCGTCCTGGACCGCTCCGGTCCTGTGGAGGTCCCTGACCGCCGCCCTGTCCCGGGGCAGCCTGCTCAGCTGCTTCATCCAGGTAACACGCCCCCCCCCCCTCACCTCAATATGCTCCCTGTACCCAGGTGGGTTAAGAGCTACTGGAGCTTGTCTCTGTGTGTGTCTTCCCAGGCCAGCAGCTACAAGGAGGTGGGCAAAGTGAGTGGAGACGGGCTGGTGAAAGGTCACGCCTACGCCATCACTGACACGGACAAGGCCAGTATGACACAGAGTGTGTCGGCATGTGTTTCCTCCTCAGGTTCCTACCGTGGCTCCGTATCGGGGGCATCTTCCCGCCCCCGCCAATAATAAAGAGGCGTTTCACATGTCATCTGCTCCCATTCGTCTCACCTCATTCTGATCTATTCAAATTATTTAGATCGTGTCTAATCCCAGTGCAATCGTCGGAGGTTTTCTTACTGTGCTCAGATGAATCAGATCCTCCGTGAATGTGATCGAATGTAATCTAACCGTTAAGTGCATCAGATGCTGCGATGGAGCGAAGGAGATCACGTGATACGATCAAAAGATCAAAAGATCAAAAGATGAAAGATCATCTTCGGGAGATTTTGCTTTCAAAGATGGCACGTTAAAGTGGAAGAAAACAGAGATAAGACTAAAGACATCATCACCTCCTCAGAAATACAGACATTTTCAACTGGGAGATGACAGATGAAAAACAAAAACAGCTAAATCGTTTCAGTCATCATTTAGTTCTGAAAAGACTTGCAAAGTCACGTGACCATACATGTTACATGTTAGTGGCCTGAAAAGATGGAAAGGGCGCCAGATCTCTGCAGAAACAGTCAGTAGAAGAGCAGCTAATGTGAAACAACTGAAACGCTGAATAATGACCTCAGTGGTTTCAGTCTTATTTCTGTCTGCATTATTGCAAAGTTTTTTAAAAAATGAACTCGTCAGAAAATGTTTTTTTCTCCTCTCTTTTCCATTTTAGGTGATGAAAGCATCGGAGGAGGTCCTGCTGCTGAGGCTGAGGAACCCCTGGGGTTTCATCGAATATCGTGGACCCTGGAGTGACAAGTGAGGGATCTTCACGCCTGCGTGTTTTTGTGTGCAAAGTTGATCCAAGTTGACGTAAGACGACAGAACCTCCCTCCTTCCCCCCCTGTGATGCTGATGAGTCGTCTGTGTGACTGCAGGGGTAAAGAGTGGGATGACGTGGACCAGGCGGAGAGGCAGAGGATCAAGCTGAAGAAGAGAGAAGATGGAGAGTTCTGGTCGGTGGCAGCTCCTCAAAAAACAGCGCCGCTAGCTCTGGTAAACGTGCTTAGCTTCACAGCTGGATCATCTCCTCCCCGACAGGATCAGCTCTGGGGACTTCTCCAGACTGTTCGACATGGTGGAGCTCTGCAGCGTTAATCCCGACACTCTGGTGGAGGGAAAGACTCCGGCCTCGCCTTCCTCGGCCAGCTCCTCCTCCTCCTCCTCCTGGACCATCAGCGAGCATGAGGGAGTCTGGGTAGCAGGAAGCTCAGCTGGTGGAAGCCGCAAATACAACAGTAGGTGTTTTTTTATATATGTTATGGACTCAAACTGAACCTGCAGACCACTTAAATGACCACCTTGTGTCTTTTCTTCTTCTTCCTCAGAGTCGTTCTGGAAGAATCCTCAGTTCCAGCTGGTTCTCACAGAGCGGGACCGGCCGGAGGAAGAGGACGAGGACGAGGAGGATGATAGCGATGGGGAGGCGGAGGATGAAGTGGAGATGACCCCGGAGGAGAAGCAGAGGTTGGAGAAGAAGAAGCGTAAAGCCAAACAGTGCACAGTGCTGCTGGAGCTGCTGCAGAAGAACCGCAGGATGAAGGACAAGATCCACTTCCTCTACATCGCCTTCCACGTCTACAAGGTCCCACCTCCACTAAAGCTGCACTTTGATCTCACTGACTCCTCACGCTGTTTCACCGTTTAACTCCTGCCTGTCTCCTCCTTCACAGGTTCCTCCCGAGGTGAGGATAGATTGACGGATAGATTGACGTTCACACGTTCATTATCTGCCTGAGTGAATTAAGAGCTTTCTCACAGTCTGACTGGGTCTCACCGTCTCCACAGCTGCAGGGCGTGTGTCTGAGCCGCAGCTTCTTCTTGAAGAACTCTCCCGTTGGTCGCTCTGGGAAATATAAGGCTAAGAGGTAAAAGAGAGACAAGAGACGATATTCCTTTGGATTTAAAAATAAAAAACAGTTTTTCATGAGTTAGAAACATTTGGGTGCCAGAGCTTTTTTACTTGCCACTGAAACACCTTTCCACCGCAAATTTGCACCCAAACAAAAAACAAGGAAAAAAACAGTCAAATCAGCTCAGGTCTCTGTTATTTTAACAAATTTTTAAAAAACTATTCAAAATAAGGTAATTAAACCAGGACGGGAGGCAAAACACAAGCAGTTCACACCTATAATCCCATTTATGAGCAATACCTGCAATAATAATAGTACACATGATACCATGAAACACATCAACTTCCTCATAATAACAATAATAATAATTATTATTATTATTTATAGCACCCTTTTCAATCTCAAAGGTCTACAGGTTGAAAAGTGTAACTAAGAAAAAAGAGAAATGAGAAGCGGATATGGGGACATAACAAAAACAGAAACAAAACAACAAACTAAACAAAGAAGTAGCAACAACAGGGCAGTTTAAAAGAGATGGAACCAAAAGTTTTGTTAAAAATAAATGTCTTTAAATCTTTGTTTGAAACTGTCTGTGGACTGTGGGTGTCAGGGAGGCTAATCCACAGACAGGGACCAGCACCTCCTTCTTTATATATGGGAATACAACCTGTACAAATGTTTCATATACAATATGAAACGTGTAGAAATCACTGCCGGGACCTGATGGTTGCTGTTGTTTAACACAGTGGAGATCGCTCTGTTTCTCTCAGGGGTGTGTGGAGGAAGCTGCACCTGGACCCAGGTAACTACATCATCGTGGCCTCCACCTACAGACCTAACCAACCTGCGGACTTCTTCGTACGCATCTTCTCCAAGACTGGAAACACTCTGGGGTGAGTGCGGACAGGATTCAGCTCTGACAAATGAGTTTTTTTTTCACCTCTATATTACACAAACAGGCCTTTGGGGCGATTCGGAGGCAGCGTGCGTGAACGCCATGCGCTGAGCGTGTGTTTGCGTCTCATGGCGTCAGAGATGCTCTGTGAGCTCCTCCTGAGGCCTCCCCCTGAATCACCACCTCCCTCGCTCCCTCGCTCTGAGCAGCACACCCACGGTCTCCCACACTCCCCTGGACCTGCTCTCAAACTTTCCCGCACGCTCCTGACGTCGTAATAACGTCGGGAGCGTGATTCAGAAAAAATTACAATCAGCCTCGACGGCATCGGGCAATGAGAGGCATGTCCCGAGGCTCCCGTTCATGACAGCGGTCTGACGGCACAGCCGAGGGCAATGAACGCCTTTATTTTACACCTGCGGAAAGTTGGATGTACTCACATCCCAGTCTGAGGTATCGTCGTGCTTCTGCCACCCAATTCTAGAGGAATCGCTGGTTAAAAGTCCATGTGGCTGATGGAGAGGTTAGACAAAGAGGAGGAAAATCGTAAAACCGCTGAAAGATTCTCAAATTCTTAGGCAGAAATCTCCGACTCGTGCGGTTTAAATAAACATTTTCAGGACCTTTGGGCGCTGCTTAAAAACTAACTTTTAATATCTAAAGTGTGAGATTTTCTGGTAATCCCTCTGCTCTATTTCCCCAACTGCACTTTTATGTGTTATTGCTTCTTTTATCCCGCTAATATCACAGATAATTTCAGGGTAAAACTGTACAAATGTATTAAATAAAGGAGATAAGCACTTTTCTTTTTGTGTGTTCCAGGACTGACGACTTCACCTGCTCGTCCGGTTTCATCCCGGTGAGTTCATTCACCTCGAAGCGTCATGGAACCGGACTCAGTCAGAAATACTCAATAATCTTTGTGTTTTGAAGGTCATGTCGGCTCCGATCCAACCAGAGGATCTCATGAGAGTTCAGAAGACTTTTGATACGGAGGCCGGCACGGTAAGAGCTCCTTCCTCGCTGCGTTTGACCTGGAAACGAAAATGTGACGTCTAAAAACTGCGACTTCCTCCCCGGGCAGGACGACAGGCTGGACGCCAAGGAGCTGATGACGCTGTTCAACTCAGGTGACCTTCACATTTCAGCCACTTCTGATAACATGACAAAGCCTCACATACTGTACAGCGAGCCTCGGCACAGGCGAGCCGTGGTCGAGCAGTTCCTGGTAGCGGCCACTAGGTGGGAGCAAAGCAGGGACAGTTTTCTCCCAAGTTGGATGAGTGAAGGCACAGAGGTCACACGTCTAGACAGAGGCTCACGGCTGCAGTCAGACAGAGCACAGTCAGCTGGGCCGAGTAATGAGAATACACCGCACTTGTCCTCACCTTCACCTCCTCTCAGATTAATCCAATTGAAGCCCTCATTTTTCTGTCTCTGCCTCATTCTGGCCCTCATTTCCCTTATCACAGCTCTCGACAAAGATTACCATCTGTCCCTGGAGACGTGCAGACAGCTCATATTTGGAGAGGACGTATCCTTTTGTCCTCAGTATGTTCATATCACCACCTCCACCTCTTGTGTCTTCCGATCACATCACGTCTGGTTTGTTCGGGCGTATGTATGTGGCGTTAGCATCCTCAGGTTTCACGTTCCTCCGCTGGTTTCTCATCATATCGGGGCGAGACGCTTGCTGACGAAGGGGTTCGTGCGGCGGAGTCGTCACACAGCCCGCTGCTCGCTCTGCCTCTCCCTCCTCATCACCTTCATCTTCCGCTCCCGTTGAGATGTCCTTAACTCTGCCGGCCGCAGACTAAAGGGCGCTCCAGCCTCAGCCGTAAACAAACAGAGACCCTGCTGTCCAGCCTGCGCAACCTGCAGGTACAGCTCAGTGTGTGTGTGTGTGTGTGTGTGTTTAACACCAAAACTCAAATAGATTTGTGTATTTATTGTACAGATTTGTAGAATGTAAAAAACAAAGGTGACACAAAACACTCAAGAGCATAAACATCCTTGAGAAACACCAAAGAAAACAGATGTGGATGTGTGATTAGCTCTGCCACTTCACATCGAGAAGGTCAGGGGTTCGACTCCCAGTCAGACCGAGGGCCTTTCTGTGTCGAGCTCTCCTCCCACAGGATGATAAGAGATGAAGATGAGAGTGTGAGAGTCAGGCAATATTCCTCTTCCTCTGAATGCCCCTGCAGCAACATTAGGATAAGATAATTAATATGTAGAAAAAACTCACCAGATTCTCACAAAAAAAAGTCCACAAACCAAGAATGGAAACACAAGGCTTGGGCAGAGGGAACAAGGAACAAAAGAAAATAGTGCTCAGGGACAAGAGGAATACTCCGAGAAACACAAATACAAGGAAATGCGATACAAAGTACCCGAGATAAAGCAAAACAGATGAGCAGACAAGGACGGAACAAGAAAACAAGACCTTAAATAGACACACGTTTAATTGAGAACACAGGGGACAGAAGGGAAAGGAGCCGATTGGTAACAAGACACTCTAGGAGCGAGGCAGAGCACAGAGATTCACTGAAATAAAAACATTAATCCAAACCATTTCACCCTTCTCCGGCATTCCTTTGTTTTTCAGTCCATCTTTTTCCGGTTTGATGAGGACTCCTCCGGGACCATGAGTCCCTTTGAACTCAGCTCAGCCCTGGAAGCTGCGGGTACACACACACACACACACACACACACACACACACATCCCAGTAGGTGCACAGATGGTTGCTCCTGCTCGGCCTCACACCTCCGTCCACTCCTCCCCGTCCCAGGAATGCAGTGTGATAACAAGGTGGTTCAGCTGCTGTCCGAGCGCTTCACATCTGGAGAGCTGCACGTGCCCTTCCACGGCTTCGTGTCCTGCGTCGCCAGGCTGCAGAAGCTCTTCGGTAACACACCCAAAAAAACACACATCTACTGTACACAACACTACGTGTCTATCCAGGACTCTGTCCCTCACCACGGCTCATCCTGCACTCTCTCTGCTATTGACTCACCTATCCATCAGTCCTTACATCTCTGTATGAGAGGATCTCCTCCTCTGTCTCTCACCCCGAGGTTTCTTCCTTTTTGTTTTCCCCTGTCAGGGTTTTTCTTGGGATTCGTCCGGGCAGGGGGTGTTCACTGTGTCACTACTCTGTACATATTGTTGCTCACTTTTGTAAAGTGAGATAAAGTCTGTTATGAAATGACACTTAAACCAAATATAGTCGAAGTTGGGAACACTAGCTTTACTGTACTATTCCATCGTTACAATACCGTGTGATCTGTGCTCACTTGCATTTTGTGAAGGGTATGTCTGAAGTTTGTTACTTATATATTTACATTTCATTCACAACGCTGTTGACATGATTCTGTTGAAAAGTTGTTTAGTTGTTTTTAGTTGTTTTTTTTTTTGTTTTACCAATCTTGTCGGACCGCAAGTACCGCAACTCAGAAACTGTCAAATCGCAAAGTTAAACAAGAAGACGAGTGGTGGCGAGTTTTCAAGCTGTCAACATGATGGTTATATGTGGACAGAAGCAGTAAATTATGACAGTTTAAGGGGATGAAATAAATAGAGAGTAAGAAGTTTGATTTCAGACATGATACCTGTGAGGTCAAGTTAGTGGACAGTTGGCTTCAACCTTTTTGGAGAACTTGAGAGGTGACGTTCATCACTTTTGGGTCGCCCCGCTGATAGTGTCCACTCCAACTAGAAAGGATTTGCCAGAAAAAGAAAAAGTCAGATGGATTGGATGCAAAGTTACTTTGTGTCCTTCTCTTCTCCTCTGCTGCTCAGCTCTCTATGAATCAGAGACCAGTCCAGAGGTGAAACAAAGAGGCATCAATGCTGTGAGTATCTTGTCACATACTGGCTGTTGTGCGTTTCAGACCGGACCTGAGAAGGTTTATTTTTGACTTCCTCTCTTCTCTCTGCTCTTCCTTCACCTGCTGGACCTGAGACAGTGGCTGCTTCAGTTCCTGACGGTGTGAAGATGCCTCGGGAGAAGATGTGAGAGCTGAATATACACACTCCATGCCTCAGCATGTGACCTTTTCCACAGAAAACAGGCTTTACTCCTTTCTCCATCTCATCCCATTCTCATGTGACAGACTACAGCCTGGATACGGGCCAGGGTTGAGCTTTATCGCAAAACAAATGCACAAATGACACCCAGAAGATTAAGAAACAAATAGAATTTTATGCAATAAGGAGTTAACTGGGAGAAAGTAAATAATAGACAAAGATATCGAGAGGAAAAGTGTTGTGCAAAGGCACCATTTAATGCCATTAAATTCCTCTGCATTATAATAAATTTGATTTCATAACCAACGACGAGAGTTTTTAAAGGTGTCTTTGTTCCTTTTGTCTTTTCGAAATCATTGTTCCACTAACAAGAGAATTGTTCCCAAACCCAAATATAGTCCACATTATTACCCATTATTATCTCAGAGTAACTATTGTGCTCGGCGACGGCTCTTTGGAGACCGCGCGATGATGAAAAAGAAAATGTGCCTCCAAAAATTAAACCGAACTGGAACACATAACTGTTATTACACAAGTGGAAGGAAAGAAATCACTGCTACCCCAACAGTTTAGTCATCCACACACACACACACACACACACACGCACACACACACTCATGCATGAGCATACCCTGGGTAATATCTGCACACACACACACACACAGTCAGAGTGAGTACTGCCTGCCCCACTGAGGGTGTGAGGGTGATGTCTCAGCAGCGCTACACGCACCATCTCTATTCTTATCGCGCTGACGCCACGTACAGCGTCAACACACACTCGCCCCCTCCTCCACTACGTTCCCTCACTCCCTCCATCCATCCCTCACTCTCTCTACCCCCTCCTGTTCTCTCTAGTAACTGTCTGAGTCTCACAATCTGCATCTTTCTCCTCCTCCTCCTCCTCCTCCTCCACCTCCTCCACCTCGTCCTCTTCCTCTTCGTCCCTGCCATACACTGGTCTCACACAGGTGCTTGCACACACACACACACACACACACACACACACACACACACACACGCACACACGCACACATGCACATATCTGTGAGCGAGCAAATGTCCTTTCTACACACGCTGCTATTAATAGAATCTCTTCCTGTTCATCGTTAGGTGAGTACACACAGGTTGTCCTCGGCAACCGTCCATCTACATTGTGATGGAGAGAGGAGAGGAGAGGAGAGGAGAGGAGAGGAGAGGAGAGGAGAGGAGAGGAGAGGAGAGGAGAGGAGAGGAGAGGAGAGGAGTGGAGAGGAGAGGAGTGGAGAGGAGAGGAGAGGAGAGGAGAGGAGAGGAGAGGAGAGGAGAGGAGAGGAGAGGAGAGGAGAGGAGAGGAGAGGAGAGGAGAGGAGAGGAGAGGACAGGAGAGGAGAGGAGAGGACAGGAGAGGAGAGGAGAGGAGAGGAGAGGAGAGGAGAGGAGAGGAGAGGAGAGGAGAGGAGAGGAGAGGAGTGGAGAGGAGAGGAGAGGAGAGGAGAGGAGAGGAGAGGAGAGGAGAGGAGAGGAGAGGAGAGGAGAGGAGAGGAGAGGAGAGGAGAGGAGAGGAGAGGAGAGGAGAGGAGAGGAGAGGAGAGGACAGGAGAGGACAGGAGAGGAGGGTGAAGACTCCCCCACTGTCTGGCCTCTCCATCCAATCTGTAAACCGTCTTATCTTTTTTTTTATTTCAATCCTTCCAAACAAGCTGCAACATCAAAACGTGCATCGTCTGTGCATTTCTGGTTTTTCGGCTCAGCGGGAGGTCGACGTGACAACCGTAGCCTGGACAAGCCTTGTAAAATAAGGCTCGATACAGCTCCGCTCACTTCTAGATAATCGCCATCCCTGTTCTAGAGCAGCCATGATGCCAGATCAGGAGTCCACAGCTGTGAGCAAACCTACGGTGTTGGAGCAGTAATCCCATGGCTCATCTTCCTGTTGCGTCATGAGTTCCAATCATTAACATTTCAACATTGTCTAGTAATAATTCCCGGAGACCGTTTGTAATGTTTTCTATTGGGTGACTCAGTAATAAGTAAGTAATATAACGAGTTTTCTTCTTCTCTCTACGTCTGCGGATTTGTATACCACAGGCACAAAATTGGCCCATAGTTTTTACTGGTTATGCGCCTTAAAACCAATAGAAAAAGTCTTCACATTAGTATTCTTGTAGTCTAAATACATGACTAAGTTGTGTGAAATCTGTCGATCCCCAACATTATAAACGTAATGTGGGATTTTTGAGAAGTTGCAGTCCAGACATCACACTGAGAAAGTTTCCAATAGCTTGAAGAACAAGGAAAAAATAAGGTCAAAATTAGCTATGATCACCTTTTGGCAGTTGTGGAATCAATATAGATATGTTAAGATATGTTAGATATGTTATCTACTTACTATATGTCTAGACTTTACCTTAGTGAACATGATGTTTCTTTCCTTGAAAGAAAACACATTCAATGTAAAGCTGATCTTGAATTTCCAGGAAACCAAAAGGTCATATTCAGGCAACCGAAGCACATAAAACCACCTATCTATGTCTCATTTTTCAATAATAGTATAATATTTCTTTCTTCTGTTGGAATAATGTTTTGATGATATTATTCGTTCCACAGCAAAAAAAAAAGTCTCTAATCTCCTCACTCTTTATTACTTTTCAAATGACAATCTTATTTTGACGAATACGATAATCTTCAAAAATATTCCATGTACTTACCGTGGCCCTCAATTATCTCCATCATGCTCCTGAGTTCCTGCATTACAGCTTTAATGATGCTTCAGTCCTCCTCTCCTTTCAACAGAGACTGATTTAATTCTTCTGCAGTAAATCCACTGGTGCTCAGCCTGACATTATGTCCCCCAGATGAAGGATTCACGTCCAGACTGGGCAAATTATGGCATAAAATAGAAAAATCTGTTCAATAAGAGCTCGAAAGTGGATGTGCAACCCTGGTCCATTTGCCTCAGAGGCAGAAACCTTTAAATATTAAGCATCAGAGCCCGGGGCAGCTCATACAAAAGCAGAAACTGTGACTTTTTACCAACATAATTACAGTCAGACATTCATTCCAACAATACATTTCTGCAAGCCAGTTTTCTCCCACTTTTAGTTTTACATCCACCTCGGATTCTATTATAAGCAAAGTCTCACAATTTGTCAAATAAATAGTAGCATGCGCATGTGTTTGTCAGCAGGCATGAAGCCCTGCTTTCATATTTTCCAATTCTTTTGACATTAAATCTGGTTTGTGTTTGTGTTTTTCGCTCCATTTTCACATCATGACCACATGTTCGCTGTCTACTTACACAGCTGTCAAGTGTCAAACGGAGTGCTAAAATGAGGCGGTGAGGCGTGAGAGCGCCACTGGTTTTTCTCATATTTTGGATGTTGGAGCGACTCCGGTTTGACAGACAACTCAAGATCCAACACCGGAGCGTCATCGGATCAAAGGGAAGAGAAACAGTTTGTGTCAGATCCCCGAGTTTATTGCTGCAAACGGCCTCCCCTCCCTCCTCCACTATCCACTATTTGTTCTATCCTTCCTCTCTGTGTTGATTCGCTTCTCCCGACAGCAGCTGTGCTCATCCTTCCACCTGCACTCCTTCTTCTCCTCTCTCTCTCCCTCTCTCTCTCTTTCTCCCTCGTTGTCCTCCCCTCCCTCCCTCCCTCTCTCCCTCCCTCCCCAGCTGTCCTGTGGGATGTGATGATGCTCTGACAGGCTTGGCGTCTGTTCTTGGAGGTGCTGGTATTTTCGTGGCACATCGGCGGGGGCTGGTACAGGAATAGTGGCGGAGTTGTAGTGTATAGTGTGGGAGGGAGTGGAGATGCTGTGATGGTTTGAGAACTGCGAGATTTGAAGCCATTGTATAGACAGGAGGGAGACCAGGGAGGATTGCGTAAGTTGGCTCCCTGGCTGCAAATTTAGCCCGGGCTTGCTCACGCATAAATTTGATGAGCAGTGCTATCTCAGTCGTCAGAGCCGCGGTATTTTAAGACGTGAGTGTGTGTTGTCATGGGATGTGGGGCGTATTTATCGTGCATATTTATTTACAAGCCGTGAAGACCGGGTGGTGGATAATTTGAGACGCAAAGAGCGACATTTGCATCTACAAAGCAGCAGCACCTCTACCCCCCCCCCCCTCCATTATCCTCATCCTGTTGCTGCTATTTATTCGATAGGTGTAGTTTGTTCCAGACCGTGGTGACTGAAAAGGTGTGACACATCACCGAAACTACTTTGATGATCTCCGAGCTACTGTTTTTATGGCAAGGATAAAATGTGATAGCAGCGATAGATCTGTGAGGGTGATATGTTTTATTTTCTATCCGGGTTCTCTGTTTTATAGGTAACGTTTTGGAGTGTTTTTATACCTCATCATAAGGAGGATCAGGAGCAAAAAGCAGGATAAAGAGAACCTGGCGCGTGCCTCCAGTGGACAAGCAGTGAAGAGCTCCTCTGGGAGGATCCTGAGGTGTTCCTGAGCTGGTCAAGTGATACAGTCTCTCTCTAGTGTGTCCCGGCTCTACTTCTGTGTCTCCTCGCAGATGCACCTGCCTGAAACCCCTCCTCAGGAAGGCGCCCGTGTGGCATCATGGCCAAACGGCTCCTCCTCTGAGGGCATCATGGCCACCTCCTCTGAGGAGCACGAGCCTCAGGAGCCTCACTTTGAGTCCCTCTGACCTCTTGACCCTATCTCTGAAGCTGAGCCCAGCCACCCTGTGGAGAACTCGTTTCAGCTACTCATATCTCCATCATATACTTCTCATCACTATAGGTGAGGGTTGGACTGAGGATGAAC
>CM055198.1:21121918-21156935 GCA_029224185.1 Karalla daura
GGCTGAGCTGCCCCACTACATTTGTTCTCTGTACAACAAAGGCAAAAGCCGAAGTTGCAACCTCAGCAGAAAGTGGTGCAAGTTTTCAGGTTGAAGTGAGAGAGCTCATGGTTTCCTGCTGCAGCTCACATGGTAGTGGGTCACCGTGCTGGAAGCTGAACCTCAAGGTTAAATCTGGATTCAATGGTGTGTGTGTTTGTTAACCTGGGACCTAGAATGGTGGAATGGAGTATTCATTCTTGTTTTCTGGTCCTAACATAGATGTTATGGAACACTGGTGATATGGTATTTCACACGCTCTTTAGGGGGGAAAAAATCCTATTTTTAGCATGAAATATTACTGTTTCTGCACACACAGTATCTGCTGCCTTTTCATGTTTATCTGCCATCCACATGTCAGATTTACACTAATTAGCTGTTTTTCCAGCTACTGACATGAATGATCAGAGCTTAGCATCTTCTTCCTGAGCAATGAGGTAACTAGAGCAAACTTATACACATATAGTCTTATTAGATATGGATTAGATTCAGCTTTATTCTTTCTGCACGTCACAGGTACAAGGCAAAGAGATGAGCCCGAATCAAAGGCGGGATCAGATACTGAGGAACAACCAGGAGCAGATACACGTCACCAGAAACTTCACTAAACTGCTGTCTCAAGGGACTCGCAATATGCAATTTTGTGACACATTTACGTTTAACTTCAAAATTCTTCTGACGTCCTATACAGTTTTGGCTGCGTAGAGACTGTTGTTACTCAACAAAGTCAAGGTAAAGGATTTTTGTCATTCTAGATCATTCTAGATCCCCTTTATATTAAATTGATTTCAAAGTGTTTAGAAACTTGTTGACACTGATGTAATCCAGCCAGGGCACCAATACAAACAAAACCTGCAAACAGCTTTAAAGCTGATTCCTTTCATTTCCTGAGAAAATGTTTACTCTATGATGTCTTTCAAGAGTGCTGTGACTGTTTGTATCTACCCTACTTGTTGCTTGATTGTTTGTTATCTCACTCAGATGTTTCTTGTTCCCACGTCCCTCTTGGGAAAAGAGTTCATTTCTTTCATGTTACGCTACCATGGCGTTCAGGAGAAGGTGGATGTTAGTATCCAGGCAGTTTGCTTGTTATTTGGCTCTCAGGAAGACAGTTGCTCAGCTTCACTCTTTGCTCTATGGCACAACTTCAAAAAAAAAAGAAGAGAGAATTGGAGAAACTACAATACAAGGCTTTCATGTATTGCTCACTTGTACATGCAGACAGGGGGCAGCTATGTTATTTTTGTGAATACAAGAACCAAAACAAAGTTATGTACAAAATAACATGAACTCCTCACAATAAAAGTCCTCTGGAACACTGGCCTGTTTCAGTATAAAGTATGGCATATGATTTAATGAGGCACCAAACATCTGTGCTCAACTTGTAGCAGAAATCGTTTTCATGATGAGGGGGTTTCCCAAGTTCAAAAGTTTATGGTTCAGTCTGAGCTGAAATATTAATGAATTCAAGGATCCACTTTTTTAATTTTAGCTTGGTTAATACAGTACACAGAAGGCATGTTTACATAAGCATGCAGGAAGACCTTCGCCTTTGCCAAGAGAGAATTACTGGATTTGGACCAGAATAGACGAGTTATTAAACCGTTAGCTGGGCAGACCCAAGCCCCCACAGATCTAGGCGAAGCGTCAGAGTTTTAGCCTGAGGCTGAACTGAAAGTCACGTCTAGCACAGCTCCTTCATAAACAGTCTCAGTTTCAGTTTTGGTGTTGGGAGCAGCTTGTGTGTGAACGCAGCAGAGAGGGGGAAAATGTTGTGCGACTGAGAGAAAAGCTCTGGAATGAGGGCATGAGGCACTCTGGTTGGCTGGTGAGAGAAAGGGCCGATCATGTTTCTCCCAGCGAGGTGGGGAAAGCCAGTCGGACTTATGTAATGTTGTTGGGATATGGAGCCAGAAGGGGTGTAAACAACACCACTCCGAAGTGGGACAGCCCTATCTGTTGCCTGGTAACAAATATTTTGGACAAGGAGACCAGGCAAACAGGCCCGCCTTCCAAAAGGAAACAGGGGCTGGCCTCATGAGCACAGCACAAGTCGGTGACTTCCCGAAAATACGCTAAGAGACAGGGGAAAGCAAAACAAAGCACATCAGGGGCATTAGACTACGACTGTGTCTATTTTTTACCTGACTCAGCTGGAGTCTAGACCACCACAAGTTGTAAACAAACAAACTCTCAAGGAACAAGACAGTTCAGAGAGAGCACTGTAGTCTCACTTTGACTCAATAAATACTGCACTGTCTGAGTATGGTGATGACTTGCACTGTAATTTAGGTATAAATAGCCAACGTACAGACTTGGAAAGGCTGAAAACTGTGACACTATGATGATGGTGATGGTGATGATGCTGTTGCAGCACTCATTAACTGTACAAGTGTTAAATAAAAACTCATAACTTAATTAAATATGTATGTTTAACTTGAACAAAAAGATTTAATCAGCACATGTATGTATGTAAAACACAATTTCAGCTACTGTGCTTCAAAACAAGTGGGGTGAAATAATGTAGTTGGTGTTAAAAAGTGACACAAAACAACTTTAACAACCATTCAAATTAATGAACAATCCTGCAGATGAGATGCCGAAGTAATATTTAATTCACTTTCACTTTGTCTCATAGTTCAGACCTCCAGCAACATAGTTAACATAGTTGTTTGATTTCTTTGAATATACAATCCTGAGGCACCAAAAGCAGGCTTTCGCTGAATCCCTTACAGTGACTTGAAACTTGTCTCCTCTGTCTTAGCTTCACTTTCACGGCACCGCGACACCTCGACCAGGACGTTCGAACAAACGGCAAACAAACGTCAAAGTTTGACTGTCACTGACGTTACAACACGACAGTCAACAGCCTCTGACGGCTGAAACAGCGCAAAAACAACACAGTAAACCCGCAAAGATCGCTGCGGTTTAGCTCGCTGTTTGAGCTTCTGCTTCGGCTGCCGCCGCTGTTGCTGCTGCTCCCTGCACACAAAGGAACCCGGAAGCCATATTGTGTACTGCTGTCTGTCACTCAGAGCCGGTTGCCACGGAAACCGGTTGCTAGGCGGCATAACAAAAAAGACCAAATTCGTGGAGTCGTAACCATGGCGACGGAACGCTACACACATATGGCGCAGAGCCGTAGATAACACATAGTCCGTAAAGTAAGAATATCTTTATATAGATAAATATTTTTTAATATGTGTGTCATTGTGAACTGTTGCTACTCAGCTGCCATTCTTACTCCACTCTCCCCACCTCACCGACTCCTGCCATGACGGCTTATTTTCACGTAAATGTGGGATGTTCGTCCGCGTTATCTATCAGCCGTTTACCTCAATTACCCCCCCTCCGCCACACACACACACACACACACACACACACACACACACACACACACACACACACACACACACACACACACACACACACACACACAGCACCATCATGCACTCACACCGGCGGACTTAGTCATCCCCGTACAAGCGCCGGTTTACGGCAGCCCGGATGGGACACCGCGTCCTCCGCGGCTCCTCTCGTCTCTGACGTTATTGTCAGCGCTGACTAATATCTCGTTCTCCCCTTCTTCTGCGCTCACACGTTGGGCCCTAAAACGTAACCCGTGACATTATTTGACATCACAGCACCCCCACTCCATCTTTTTTTTCCTGAAAATTCACATTTTTGTGATTTTCATTACTGATATTTTCCACCCAGTCTTCCAGCATTTCGAGCCCACCTCCCACCTGCCACACATTCCCACTTGTGTCCTCCTCCTGCGGGTTTATAATAATAATAATGAATCACTTTGTGCTCGGCCGGGTGATGTTTGCAATGACAGGCTCCCATCTCCGTCACTGCTGCCCACTGGCCATGACAGACTCACACACTGCTGTTTGTACCAATCACTTCTTGTTTTTCTTTAAAGGGGACCTAGGATGAAAAAAAAACATCTTGGCTTAAATCTTGACAGGCTGTCCCTAGCCAAAGGAGGAGTCAAAAATCATGTTTTTTCCCTCCAATTTATAGATTAACCCAGAAACAGAATATCAATTTATCTATCCATCTAAACATCATTAATTCCTCATTCATATGTTGATTATGGACAAGCCAGCTGTCCAGGTTATATTTCCTATTTATGTGCCTTGTTTTTGTTTTATTTTTAAGGGGTTAATCTGATGATAATGTGAAATACACCACCCCACAGCTCCAAAATAATGAGTACATGATGGCACACAACTGGGAGATAGAATGTAAGTTTTCAGTTAAATGTTTTCACATGTTCTCCAATTCTGACTCAAACATAGGGAAAATGCACATATATCAGACTGGATGTGTACACACTCCAGAGCTGTCTCACTACAGTTACTGCTTAGTTCAGGAAAAGGTTATAAAGTTCTAATGTTTTGTAGAGTCATATGGTCATTCATGTGAGTGGCAGGCAAGACAGCCAGTCAGCATAAAACCTAAATTTTATTGCCAGATAAGCATAAAAGGGCTAGATCTGACCAATATGATAATTGTAAAACAGTCTCTGAAGTATTATTCAACAGCTTCTATGTTAACACTAGACACCAGGTCCCCTTTAACTAGGTGGAGCGTGTGTGTGTTTCTGACTTGTGTGCTCATTCAGAAATGCATTCAAATCTAAAACTAAAAAGATAGGGTGTATTCGGTTTTGAGGTTTTGATTTCACAACCTGAGGTAAATCCACAGCTGGCGTGGTGCCGGACTTCAGGTTTTCAGGGAGTGTTTCAGACGCAGAAGAAAAGCAGTCTTCCCTCCCTTCAGAAGTTAAGCTCTCAGGCTCACAGGACTCCCCAGGGCGTGTCCTGAGAAACTTAACAGCAGGATTTCCCTCCGGCATGCCTGATGGGATTCCGTCTCAGGGGTGACACAAACCTCTGGGCGTGTTTTTTAGGTCATCCCCACATGTGATCCAGACGAACCAGCCGGGTTATGAAACATGTTTCTACCAAGAAAAAAATTAAGAACTCTCCTCCACTTTACCCTAAGCTTTACATGGGGGACTGCAGACAGACTTATTTTTAGTGACTTTACTTACTTACTTTTTATCCAATATTTAGACCATATAACAAAAAGTTTTATTGTTGCTGACAAACATATAAATTCTCCCTGGTGAGGTCATTTAAGTGTGATCGCTTCATTCTAGGTATTGTAGAAACGATGAGGGAACATTTTCTTGACGTGCAAAAAAAAAGTTCCAGTCTTAAATAAGATACTTTCCATGTTTAGTAACGTTTCTTAAAAATTTCCTTTCAGAAATTGTCAGACGGTGAGAAATATCCCGTGCCTGTGATAGTACATATGTATATATAAAAAAAACACTATTATTATCCGTCGGTGAGGTGAGCTTGGTTCATTTCAGTGGGAGAGGGAATCCCTCAACGTCACCAAGGATACCAAACACAACAAGGCCAAATATGGTCATGTACGTCAGCGGATCTCCGAGGCGGGACTTGGACGGTGGAAGTGTCTTATTTTGTAGTCAGGATGGATTCATTCATAAGACAAGATCTGCTACTGTGCACCGTAACACGACTGACTATCGGCTCCGCCGGACTTTATGGATCTATAACCGCACATTTTGTACCACATTTGGCGGGAGAAGGAGGATTTTTACCGCGGAATAAGGGGAGACTTTGATCCGGGACTCCTTCTCCTCGTCCTCCCCCTTTTATCTCGGGGAACTGGATTAAGCTTCTTCATGCAACTTTTTTGGAAAGAGACCAAGAGCATCTCGCCGGGGAATTTCAAAAAGATCAGCACCTGTAAGTCTACGTTCAGATTGTTTGTAGATCTGTCCGCCGCTGCTGCCCGACTTCTCTGTAGTGTAACTTCTGTGCACTGTCTGTAACACCATCTCATTACAGTAGAGCTGTAGAGCTCTCCTCCTCCACCACAGTAATTTCCCCCATCCTGCTGCCCTACCTGCAGGTGACATCCCACCTTCTCCGCTACCTGCAGGTGTTCCCTTCTCTTTCGGTCCCTCCGGGGAAATGTACCAAGGGTTCCCGGGCGACCCAGACAACGGATCCCGTGGAAGCTCGTCTCCATCCATAGAGTCTCAGTACCTTTCCTCCGTGGACTCCTTCGGGAGCCCGCCGACCACCAGTGCTCCGCAGGTGAGTCGTTAAACGTAGCTATCATTCATGAAGTTGCACTTCATCTGCACTCCTGCAGTGATTACCCGCTATCCCTTATGGATACCTATCTATCTCCCTATCTGATGCGCTGCAACTCTCATTCACACGCGGAGCTGTGCTCACTTTCCTGTGGTCCCCTCTTAGTCCCGGCTGTGTTTATTTTTAACCAGTGTCGCCTTATGGGATATGACAGTGTAGTGGGATCTGCATGGTGACTGGCAAGCAAAGCGCTGAAACTGTAGCGTGAATGACTCGTCGTCCGGACCTTTATTATGAGTTCTCATCGGTGCATGTGTTGCTTTGCCGCCGTCCTGGGGTCAGATCAGCCTCTGTCGCTCGGGCTCGTAACCAGCGAGCGGAGTAGTTTCGGCTCGCTCGGTACTGTACTGTGTGGGAGCCCCCCAGGCCGTGACAACGTGCTTCCTGCACGCCGCAGAGCTGATGACTCGGTGCTGGAACCGGCTGGAACTCTCCTACGTCAGCGCCGCAGCCCCGCCCCCTCCCCCTCCTTCCACGCTCCGCTCTCCTCGCCGTGACGTAAATGCGCGTTCTATTTTGGAGCGCTACGTCGCGTTGCCAAGGGGAACACCGGGGGTGTGACGGGGGAGGAGGAAGAGAGGGGGGAGAGGGGGGGGCGGGGGGCGGAGGGGAGAGCGCTGTTTCAGAGGAAGGATTGGCCTGTCCCGCTGTCTGAACTCACTTTAGACATGAATATTAATGAGAGGAGACGGTCTGACATGAAAGCGGAAACAAAAGCGTACTTTAAAACCGGTTTTATGAGAGAGGGAGAAAGTTGCTTAGCTCGCACATGTCTCATTGTAATGTTTATCTTCAATGCCTTCGTCTCGTTTGGCGATTATATAAATATTAATTTATTTGTCGACTACTTTACTGAAGCTATTTGACACCCATACAAAGTCAACATGTCAATTCTATACATTTATACTCCGCTGTTGAGTTAAGGCTTCGTTCCTAAGAGTCGGGTCATAGGTTTAGATACAAAATTATATCTATTAGACTTGTTTCCTGGTTTGAATCAGTATTTTGTGCATTTGTTACTGAGAAAAATAATTTTGACTCAAAGCAACAGAATAGCAAATAAAAGTAAATGTATGTAAAATACGAAAGAGTTTGAAGAGGCAAGATTGATTCATATTTGTAGAGCAATTTCCCTTCAGGGATAAAGTACTAATTTTGTCTTAAAATATCCTTCACAAATGTATGTAATTTAAATTTAAATATAGTTGGTGTACATAGTGCAGATGGTCCTTACATTTTGTTGTTATACAGTTTGATAGGAGCAGGAAGTGATTCCTATGTCTCTCAGTAACATTGATTGAGGGGTTTGCAAAATGTTCTATATGAGATGTGAAGTCACATCAGAATCAGATTTATTGCCAGATAGTTATGCAGCTACTGTACAAGACCTTTGTCTTGGTACAGGAAACAGATATTATTATACATAATATACAAAATATACAAATAACACTGTGAGAGTATTAGAATTGATTTTGCACAGGCATTTTTATTGCACTGGATCACACTACTTGGTCACTTGGTTTAGTTTTTAAGTTACGTCATCAGTTGATTTGACTCTTTTGTCCACATTTGAATGACTTGTTACAGTCTCCAAATGTTGGAAATCAAGGGAAAGCCCAGTGAAAGGCAAGCTGTAAGACAAGCCAATTCTACTGATAATAATAAACATGCAAAGAAGCCCTCAACCTTAAATTTTATCCCAAAACTGGGATAAAATTTTAAAAAAGATCCAACAAACTAGAGCTGGAGACAGATGCTAGTAGAGCTCTGCAAGGGCAGTAACAGGAGAGAGGGACTTACAAAGATCTGCAGTAACTAGAACACATAGACAGAAACACTCAGGGGTGTGAGGAGCAATAAAACAGAGGAAGAAAAGCTAACCTGACAAGGACCAAACAACCAGACACGCATCAAATCAAATTCAATCCTGGGGTGCAGGAGTGAAAGGATCTGATTGGTCAGCGTAATCTAGGAAAATTAGAAACAGGTTTGTGCAGGGAAGATGGAAGTAAACACCCAGAAAGAAACTAAACAAAATAAATTAGGACACTCAAAACATTCATAACAGCTCTCGATGAGCTGGGATTTCACATGGATCCCGAAGTTTGGCCCACGTTGCTGTCTGCCTCGTCTCTGTTTGTCTGAACGTGTTTACTGATCTAAACGTGTTCATGTCTCCTGGCCAGGATTGTGTGTCAGCAGGAGCTGGCTTGAGCATTGTGGACAGCGGGCCCGGGGCCAGCATCGGAGGGGAGATGCCTGGTTCATTCGTACCAACCGTCACCGCCATCACAACCAGTCAAGACCTGCAGTGGATGGTTCAGCCGACCCTCATCTCATCCCAGGCCTCTGGACAGAGCGGGTCCACTGGCACCACCACCATGACCCAGCCAGTCTCACTGGTTGACCCCTATGACTTGCCAGGCCCCAGTTACTCCTCGGGGTCTGGCTTCACCCCTCCGAGTTCTGAAACTCCAGGCCCCGCTCCGGGTCCTATCCGCCAATCCAGAACCCGTAGCCGCCGTACCCGAGAAGAGTCTGTGAGTGAAGATGGAGATGTTGGTGTGTTAGTAAGTGTGTGTGCTTGGACGGTTTGTTTGTTGATCCCCACCCCGCATGTTACATATGCAGTGCAGGTGTATCGTTTACACGGGCACCAAAAGAAACAGATCTGACCATTTTCTATGTTGTGCAGTGGTGCGCACAAACATGTTGAGTAATCCATAAAAAAAAAAACAGTTAGGTAACTCCTGTTGCAGCTGCTCGGCTACGAAAAAAGGACTAACTAAAGGGAAATGGAGCAGAGAAGTTCTACTCAGTGCACAAACACCATCAGAGCAGGACAGTGTTTTACATTTCGCCTTAGATAACTACACAATTGATTTTCCAGTAGCGTGCCCACCACTGCTGCATGAACAATACACTGCATCCCGAAGAATGAAAAAGACCCGACGTCAATCCTAATCTTCTGATTTCGTTCTCCTCGTCCCAGTTAACACCTGAGGAGGAGGAGAAGAGGCGTGTTCGGCGAGAGAGGAACAAGCTGGCTGCCGCCAAGTGCAGGAACCGCCGGCGAGAACTCACAGACAGACTGCAGTCGGTGAGCTTGGGCCTGTTGTTGTTACCAAAATGAGTAATGGTTATAATTACATACTCTACGTTACCTCCCGTAGCTTTGCACAGTTATGATAATTGAGTGTTTAGCCACGATGAAGACAATTGTAGTCCTCAGGGCAGGTTATTGTAGCTATCATACTCGTGGCCTAATTAATAGGTTCTTGTATAAGCCACCTCACACATCCAGCTTTAGGTATTTCTGCTTAGATGGATCCACTCACCCCCACAGAGACCAAAGTGGAGGTCTGACGTAGCTAACAACCTCTCTCTCTCTCTCTCTCTCTCCTTATGCTGCACATCTTCTTCCCTCCTCACCCACCCTTTTTGTCTCCCTCTCCCTGCTTCTTTCATCCCTTGTGCCCGCCCACAGGAGACGGACATCCTGGAGGAGGAGAAGGCCGAGCTGGAAGCCGAGATCTCCGAGCTGCAGAAGGAGAAGGAGCGCCTGGAGTTTGTCCTGGTGGCCCATCAACCGAACTGTAAGATCCCGTACCAGGAGCCTCGGCCTCAGCAGGGCGCAGCCCAGCTCCCTCCGGTTCAGCCCCAGCTGCCTCCAGTCCAGCCCCAGCTCGCCCCGCAGAGCTTACAGCCTCCTGTCTCCATTGTAGGCCTGGCTGTGAAGGAGGACTCTTTCTATCTGCCTCCTGCCTACACAGCCCACCAGGCCTCCACACAGGCCCAGCCACCGCTTCAGCCGCAGCAGGTCCAGCAGCAGCCAGGGATAATGCAGGAGGTAGAGTTTTCTAGTTCTTTCTATGGCTCAGCTGTGCCGACACCAGGCGGGCCATGCCTCATGGCCAGCGACGGTGGTGGTGGTGGTGGTGGTGGTAACCATGACGATGCGGCCATTGGCAGCTACAACACCTCATACACATCTTCATTTGTGTTCACCTACCCAGAGGGAGCCTGCGGGGTCAGTGCCAACCAGCGGAACAGCAGTAGCGAGCAGTCGTCTGATTCCCTGAACTCGCCTTCACTGCTGGCACTCTGACTGACTGACAGACACACGCGTGCGCGCGCACACACATATCAGCACACGTACACATATGCACACACGTCGGAAGTAGAGACTGAGGCGACCAGTCTCACCGAAAAGAAAAAAGAAAATTCCAACAACCGATCATTGGTTTCCGATTGACTCTAAGTTTACACGGTCTTACATTCCCTCAGAAAAGAGCCATAGTAGATAGCACGAGACGTACATTAGGTCCTATCGTTGAACGCTCAAACAGTCGTTTCTCGTTCTGTATCATATACAAGCCACGCCTGCAACTGGACAACAACAAGTGAATAACAAAAAAAAAAAAGTGACGCAAGTCCAAGTTCAAGGCCGAATTACCAGATTTAACAAAGAATGCTCTCACTCTCCGTGGTGTACAGTATACGGAGTGAGACACCAGAAGCTGCACCAGTATCCCCACCTTGTTCCCTCTGTCGGTTGCCTCTTTTCCAGTGCTCTTGCTCTCATCCTTTTCCATCCTTTTCTTCCTCTCGCTGAATGTATCTGTGCAGATCTGAACTAGGGACGCGGGGACGCGTCGTTCAGGGCCTCCTCTTGCTGGAGACAGACAGACAGACAGACAGACAGCTGATTTCTTGCTCACCTCTAATCCCTCATCCGCTCGACTTTCCTCTGCTTCTTCATTTTGCTGCTTGGACATGGCAAGTTTGGGATCTGAGTATCACAGCCGCCACTAAATCTTGTGCTTTTTTTCCTATCGTTTTTAAAACAAACAAAACAAAACAAAAAAAAGTCTTCTGCCGTCTGCCTGCCATGCGACCCATCTCTGCCCATCTCTGTTTCTGTCTCTGTGTTTCTCCTTCTCTCTGAAGTCTTCAACCCCCGAGAGCCCGAAGACCCCCTCCAGCCCTTGGGACCTAGAGTGAATGGCGATCCAACTAACACACCCTTTTGCACCCTCTCATAGAAGGACATGGATGCAATCCCGTCCGCCCCCTTACGGAAGAACCTTTTAGTCTCGGAGCGTATTGCTCCGAGCGGATGCTTTGTGGTGACAGCTAACAGCTAAATAACTTTCACACGTGCACACCGATGCAAAATTGACGAACGTGCAAGACGAGAAGCCACTGTCTTCTGCTGAGCCATTTTTCAGTGATCGGTCACGCGATGATGATGATGATGATGATGATGATTAGGCACAAGTTGCGTTGCGACGGCTTCAAAGTGAGGATGGCGAGGTTAAAGTGAGAAGGGAGGAAGGAAGTAGAAGGATGGACAAAGAGGATGACGCAACATCCCGACATCCACTTGGAACCAAACCTTGAAAACAAAGGAGGAGATCAATGTTAACAGAAACAAACAAAAAAGAAAAAAAGAAAGAGGATTTCTACTCTTGCCAAACGTGTGGAAGGGTGACCTCAGTAAAACCACCTCCATACCACAGAGCCTCATCACCCTGGGCCGACATGCGCATGTTCACACCATCGCTTTGAAGCCCCTGAACTGAAGAAACAGACATTACGCTGCAGCGCTGCAGCTCAGTGTTTTGCTCAGAATCAATCAGATGTGAACCGATGCCTTTATCTAGAGGAGAGACGTTTTTCTTTTTTTCCGTTTTTGTTTTTTGTTGTAGTGATCCCCACAACCTCTAAGCGTTGGGCTCTGGTGGTGGTCTCCGTGCCCCCCCCTCCACCCACCCACACCCTGGTTGTTGAGGCGGGGGTGCGTTTGTTGCGAGTGCATCTCCACTCCGAGGCCCCCGGCCCTTTTCTTTCTTTCTTTATTGAGGTTGATGAGGCGAGGAAGCACAAAGCAGGACCTGGAAACAAAAAGAGGGGAGAACACGTGGCTGGTGTTGTGGAGTGAGCGTCCTTTCTTTGCCTGTGAAATTGTACAATTTGTTTTTTCTCGTACGTTCGAGTGAGAACTGTTATATATTTCAATGTTTGTTTGCGTGTTTGATTGTTTTGCATTGACCTCTGCTTTCATTTGTACTGTTGCCGTTCCTGTTTTTGTTGGTTGGTTTGTTTTAGTTTTGTTTGTTTTTTTTAATCTGGAAATTTCCTTATAACTGTTACTATTATTATTGCATTGTAACAATTGTTTCATTATTTTATTGTATTTTCATTTGGCAACTTCTGGAGGCATGTTGTGCACTACAAAAAAAAAATCTAATTATAAATCTATATGCATATACATATATACAGGTATCATGTATATATAAGTGTATGTGCCATGATTGTAAAGTATGAATGTGTGCAGATCTAAATGGGATATTTTTGTCAATGAAGAACAAGATAAAATATTGCTGAGGTTTAGTTTTAAAATGAATATTTTTCTAAAAGAACAAAAAACTATATTGAACTTAAAATACTGCCCTGTCCCTAAAGATGAAGCACGATGTCACTGCCTCTATCAATGTGTATTTATGTTTTATAAACGATATAAAGCACTATCCAAGTTACATTAAATGTATGTTTATAATTATGATGTTAGAAGGTTGTGGTGATGCCTTTCGTTCCGTTTGTTCCTTTCTCTGTGAGGTCTGTCCCAGTGCTACTGACACCTTAACGCCACTTGATCCTTAACAGGCGCAAAATGAGGAAAAAAAAAAACATAAAAAAAACAAAGAAAATCCAGTGTGATTGAATGTCAATATTAAAAGTGTTCAGACTACAAAGACCGACCTGTTTCATTTGAGGACTGAGTGTTTCATACGCAGCACACACAGTCCCGTCTATATAAACACATGGGTCAATACTATTGTTACTTCCTAAATGAAATGTGTGTTTGAAGGATGTTACTGTTTATCGATTCTTGTACTCAAGCAGTTTCGTTGTCGAGCTGACATTAAAAAAAAGAACTATTCTCCTGTGATTGTATTCGCTGGATGAGAGGCTTTATTTTCAATAAATAAACACGTTTATTCAAAACCTTTAAGGACATTCATTGTTGTTCAGACACGGCTCCCGGTGGTCAGGAAATGGGCAGACCTCATCATTTTTTATCAATGTTGAATAAGGACTGTGTTTGTACAGATGTTGGAGATGCCTTTTGATTTCTCTCCAAATGCAAATGTGATGAGAATATGTTTCCGGTGTGAGAATAAGCATAAAACATATTCAATAGTTCTCATGTACATAGGTTTTTGTGGTGCTACTTATGGTATACTATACTGACGAGGCCGTTTCACATTGTTTGGTGGAAGTTTGAGGCTCCAGATAAAACGAACACGCTCCTTGTCTTGAGGAGATCCTTTTATTCAAAGTGGAAGCCAATAACAGTGAATTCCCAACAGCTGAAGCTCTGAGAGCCCAGTCGTAGTGATTTGATATCGATCGCCTGCTACATCTTTGAGTGTCATAGACAGATCTCAGAGGGCCTTTGTACTGTACCTGCTCTCCACACGTGTGCCCTTGGTCACCAAACAGCGTATATATGAGAAACATTCTGTCATATGATTTCTTTGCCTTGGATTCAAATGATCTTGCCTGACAAATGGTCCACAAATGGGTTGTACAGAGTCATGGATGATAACAAAGACGGAATATGAGAAACACTCCGCAGCCAGCTTTAAGATGGAGCACCTGCCTGCACCCACTTGTACTGTACAGAGGCAACGTTGGCGTCGACTGACCAAGAGCTTTCCTATTTTTCTACGATGACATGAAAGTTGCTCCGTTTCCATCTCTCTGCACGTACGCATACACGTATACGCTCTGATTTCCCTATTTTCCCTGGTATGAAATGCAATACTTATTATCCTCTTGGATAAACATAATGTAGCAAATCACACAGTGCTCATACTGACTGCTACTCTATGTCAAGTGTGATGATGTATTGCTTTAATATTCGGTTTTTGTTACAATATTTAAAAAAAAAAAAGATTCACTTGTGGGAAAATTCTGAGTTTGAAGCAAAAGATTGTGTGAAAATATAGCTTAAAATGATCTCTTCTTTCATTTCTCCTCAAAAGAAATCTGAAAATCTGTCTTTCAATTGATTTCATATCAAGAATCAGTCGCTGTCTCATCTATGTTTGTGACAATGGACTCTGTGTATGTTTCTCAACGGTCATGGTGTGTTTCAATGGTGAAAAGACAGCGATTGGGTTTGTCTTCACAAATCTGAGGTAAACCATGAAAAACCAAAAGGCTTTAGCTGTAGATGTGGCGTCGGCTACTTTTGCATGAACAGCAATATTCAGAACATTTTAAACAGAAGATAACTAGTGTTTATAGAATATTCACCTCATAGACTATCAGGATCGATCCCTCTCAACAAAACATAACGTGTTTTCAGAGTAGTTTCAAACTTTTTTTCAAGTAAGAGTTCACAATCGAGGTTCTTCATTCAGCGACCTGGGAAAAAAAACATCTCCTCTCCCATGTTCATGGTCTTTCTTTTGAACGTTTATGTACCTTTTTTTTTCCTATGTATGCTTATTGTTCTGGAACATAATAGCAGCTCTTCAGGGTAGGGTTCACGTCTGAGTTCAGCATATCAACAACCTGGTTAAAAGTGTCTCGTCTCCCATGTTCATGGTCTGTCCAAGGCCTTGTTCGAGCATCGTCCCCCAAATTCCACCTCAAAATCTCAAAAAGTGTAAAACTACTGCTAAATTCCTACCAGGGCATTTACTGCACATGAGGTTTTGGTCTTGTTCTGAACAAAACGTATTGTGAATACAACCTTATTCAGCCTGATGTGATGAAATCATGTCTAAATAATGCAGTATATCATCTTATTCAGGTTGGGAACTGAATATTGCTGTCCAGGTAAACATAGCCATTGTCATATGTAGGTGACAGGTGTTCTTTGGTTCATGGATATTAACACATCTAGCTCATGAAGGTGCTCTGCTATGAAATTGTCTATTTTTTCAATACAGGAAATCGATCATAACTACTTTTCTCCATATCGCTACAAAGTGTTGTTTACTTTATTTTTCTAACTTCATGTCCATTTGCTTTTATTTCTCAAGCGGACCAAAGTGTGAAACGCACTTGTTGCTGTTGCAGTCCTCGTCTTTACATTTCATCTTCTGGCCCTTTTTGTCAACTTTTAAAGGTTTACATGATGATTTCAAGATTGCAAAAGCTGGGTGAGATGTCTCCTTTAATGGTGGTTTGACCAAATGCCATTCATTTCCAATTTGTGAAGAAATTACGTAAATAAACAACATATTATAGGGTTCATGTCTCTCCAGTTTTCATGCTTGATCTTGTTTTTGACCCATTTAACATTTATTGACTTTAAAAAGTGTCATTTATCATCGTTATCCTCTCAGACCACAGGTGGCGAGCGTGCATCCTCTCAATTACAAGTCAAAAGTTTTCTAAAGTCGTTACTTTGAGGTAAAAATTGTGACATGATTCTGCATTAAAAACCCTGCACAACAAGACTGTATACAAATTTTAGAAAGCAATACATATTTATTGTTATTATTATTTGGAAATCACCATAAAGTATAAACTGTATCATCAGCTTCATACATCAGAGGCGTCACTCTAGTCTGTCAGGCTCTGAGCAAGTTAGAAGTTTCTCATGTTCTTCCCTGTTTGTTTGCCATTGTCATCTTATGTAATATTCCATAAACTACATGCTGCATAATGTACTCCAACCTAGTAGAAACCCAGAAGCGAGGGACAGACGGCCGCTGCCTGTAATAACGTGGTGATATTCCAGGAATATTTCTGATTGTTCAGTAGGATGAGTGCAGCTGAGAAAACAAGCTCAAAGTTGCCTTTGTGCAGATTTAGTTTTCAGTATAGGGTTAAAGCTTAGAGCCCTCCTGCCTGTGAAAAATGAACAATCGTCTACTTTGTGATTTGTCCTTTGCAAGAGCTTTACGGCATCTTTTAATTACAAGTCGGAGAAGGAGGAACTGTTGATGCTAAAAGGAGAATCCAAGGAGTTGCAACTCAACAGGCTTCATGGACTCTTGAGGTTTCATGTCTTGATTTGAAATTAATTTGTGTATTTATCAGCTGCATGTTGACAAAAGCCTGTGTGTAATTCTCATGTTCTCCTCATGAGAGTATGGATTTATTATTCTGGTTTCCTTGGACTGTCCAAAAACATGCTGAACTTTCAAGTTAGGGTTTAACTCCAAGAAAGTAGTTGGATGCATGTTGGAAAAAGCAACTCCTAAGAGGTTCATGGCCACTGTGTCTGTCTGTTGTTCTGCAACACAATAACTGCTTTACAGACTAGTTTCAAACATGCTCCAATAAGAGTTCACATCTGAGGTCTGTCATTCTGCAACCTGGTTATAAATATCTCCTCTCCCATGTTCATGGTCTGGCCAAAGCCTTGTTCAAGAACTGCCCGCTTCACAAGTGTAAATACCTCTTATTTATCTAGATTTTGTTTTGGACAAAGACCATTAAACCAAAAATTCTACCAGGGCGTTTATTGCACAATAGGTTTTGGAATACTAAAAATGTCTTTCAAATAAAGGAAAGATAAGATAAATGAAACCTTTATTTGCCCCGAGGTGAAGAAATTTGATTCAAGATTCAAGACCTTTATTGTCACTGAACAATGAAATTAGAGCGGCAAGGGCACTGAGATGGAAGATTAAAATGATTCCGTGCAATGTACCACGTGTCATAGTCACTTGGTTTAAAAAAAAGACTCTTAATTTAACTTTAATAAAAGCAGAATGTGCGGTCAAATAGTACTTACCTTCAGGCAGAACTTTTCCCATCTGTTCATGCTGATTTTCCAGTCTGTACCGCCCTCTAGCGTCCAGAACGAAAAACTCCAGCGACGTTACGTCACAGGGCTGCGTACTTACCCCGGATGTCGGTGACGTCACAACAGCAGACTCGGTGTAAACATGGCGTCCGTGACAACAGGTAAGAGCATGAAGGCCCGGCGAGCCGCTGTTTCCACTTATTAACAATTAAAATATTTAGGGAATGGACCGCGGGTAGGCCACGGTAACCGCGCCGGTTCCGGTCGCTGTTCGGTGGGTTTACAGCCGGTTCTGCTCCCGGTGAAAGCCACGAAGAGCCTGACCCGCGTCTTCATTCACGGGGGAAGCTAACAATGCTAATGCTGAATGGGAGCTCGACGGATGTGCCACCGAAGCTGTATCACTCCCTCAAATAATGAATCTTAACGTATTTAATACAACCAGATGCGTAGAGAGAAATGCGTGCAGAGGTAGGAGCTGTTGAACCGGCTCAGATGGCTCAATACATAATGCTAACATGTGCTAACCGGCACTGAATCTAATTCAAATTCAGTTTCACACTCAATTTACATCGTTTACTCAATGAAACGTTAATACGTCGGACACAGAGAGTGAGCACCGTGGCTCTGTATGCCTCTTAGGCGGGTGTCGAGCTCGTTAGCCACGGTGTGAGGTTGTCAGAGAGGAGCTGTGACTTCATCTCCATCAGTCACAGCACGTTGAGCTGAGCCATTGTTTTGGCAGCTGCTGAGCAGCCTTCAGCCCGTATCTGTTACTGCAGCCACAACGTGGCCCGTAATTGCTGTTATAAATAACCCCCAGCTGCCCCTGGTCAGCATGTGTTGAACAGAGTGCTGCTGTCCTCCCAGGTTAAGGTCTCCCACTTGCTGTCAGGCCCTACTAAGACTGGGATCTTGTCTATAACGTCCTTTAGTGTCCTTTATTATTCTCCCATTAGCTTTTCAATCGACCTTAATGGATGTAAAACAGCTCGAACCACCCTCTGGAGATGACCTTAGATAAATGACCATAGCTTAGGTCATGGTTCAATGTCATGACAGACACTGTGCCTTGCTTCAGCTTTCTATGTGAGTGGGGGAATGAGTCAAGCAGCTAAACATGTAATACATGGATAAAAGTAACATCAGGGTGCTCCTTGCTGTGGAAAATGTGCAATATGTCTTTTAGTGTCTTATTTTCTCAGTGTGTCGTGGGATTGTTCTGCTTGTCCAACTCTGTAGGTGTTTCTTAGAATTGATCTATTTTTACACTGTCCTTTGTGTTTTGGAGACAGAGGTATACAGTTTACTGAGCCCAGCACAAATCTGCCTGCAGGCTCACAAAAGGATATTCTGAATCTCTGATTCTAAAATAGATCGACCGAGAAATGATCTCAGCAGCCCAGGAGATGAAGTATTCATGAGTTGCTGCTATTGTTATTGCAGTTTTTGTGACTCTAAAAATAGCCCCTGCTGTAGTCAGAGGTTCAGTGTTGTTTTCCTGGTGTTTGTAACAGTGTCTGGTAACAGTTTTTTGTTTGTTTTGTTTGTTTGTTTTATAGCCACCTCAGAGTGGATTCAGTTTTTTAAAGATGCGGGGATCCCAGCTGGCCTGGCTGTCACTTATGCAGTCTCATTTGTGGACCACAGGTAAAACATTTCCCCTGTTTCTCAGTGTGTTTGTCACCACACTGTGTTGTGATTTGTAGCCCAGCAGCTTCAGTACCTTCAGTATTGTCATATTCTTTTTTCCTGTTGCTACAGAATCAACAAGAACATGCTGATGGACCTCAGTAAAGACATCATGATGGACCTCGGGATCACCGTCATCGGTGACATCATTGCCATTCTTAAACATGCCAAGCAGGTGTACCGGCAGGTGAGACCAGAGTTTCATCTTCTGAAGTACTGAGACAGGACGGCTCGTTTTCTGTGGTGCAGGCTTATGAAAATGAAATACCAGCCGAGTGTCTCCACCATTGTTGCGAATGCAGTCATGGAGAATGGATGTGTGGCTGTCGCGGCTGTCTGGTCAATGAATCACACAGTGGACTGAGTTTATATAACCGCTGTATGTGCTCTCCTCTCCAGGACATGTGCAAAATGGCCACAGAAGCCATCTCCTCAGGACAGACCAGTGTAAAAGCTGAGCTCAGAAGAACTGCCAACACTCGTAGGTGTTTCACTTGAATTATGATTTCATTTTTTTGCCCCCTCCTTCATTCAAAACTTCAATTTCCTGCTGCTTTACTTGGCTTTAGTCATTCTGCCCTGGGTTCCTTGTTGTATTGTTACTGGAGGATCATGCCTTGCCAGGAGCAATGAAAACCATCACTTGATCCTGATATTTGATGCCAGACGAGTTTGCACATATTGACATTCTGCAGACTGTGCAAGGAGATGCACTAAGTTGTCTATAAACATACAGTTTTCAGCATGTATTGATGATCTTCCTTTGGGGAATATATTCTGGACAGGTCTCCAGTCGATTACACAACACACTCTCTCACACTCCCCCCGAGGCGCAACTTAGAGTCTCTAATCAACCTAAACATGTTTTTGGACTGAGGGCAGAGACTGGAGTGGCCAAAGAAAGTACTAACTGAAGGTACCAGGGAAAGTCAAATCAAACACACATAAGCACCTTGGTATTTTAGGTTATATCACAGTTCTGGATATGCAGGGACATGTTTTTCATCATCATTTTTAGGGGCTATCGCTAATACTGCATTACAAAAGGGCTGTGCTGAATGTAGCACAACTTGCAGTTTGATCAGTTAGGATGTTGTTGATTGATCCAACTAAACCAGCTGGATGTTGTGACTTAAAGGTATTAAAGCTGGAACAAAACATTTTACTGACCCTGTCACTATGATGTCAGCCAGTAGAGTATAATAAACGGTAGATGCAGACCTATCTAATATTACTAGAATAAACTGCATCTCTTTAAGTTTTCCTGTGACAGGTTGTGTGTGTCCTTGTACACACACTTTTAATTTAGTCCCGTCTAGAAGGCCTCACACTTTACAGAAGGCAACTGTGGAGCCCAGCTGTCCCCTGGACATGAAGAGGAGGCAAACTAAACCTCAACTACTTCTCTCCCTCTCTCTCCTTCTCCTCCTCTCACATAGCTGCCACTCGTATGATTGCCAACGCTCTGAGCCACGACTCCCCACCAGCCACTCCAGCCCGGCGGCCAGACAACCGCCTGTCCGTCACCGTGTCCAACGTGCAGGCGAGCAAGAGCAGCAAAGCAGGTAGATACCAGGGAGAGCAGCTGACCCCGTCGGTCCCGCACCTCCTGCCCCCTCTGTGGCCACCAGTCCTGTCCCACCTTAACCTCTGTCTAATCCTCGTGTGTGTCAGTGTTGTGTCAGCCAGCTGATGAGGGGAATGGGTTGCCAGCCGTGAAGCGCCGGCGTGTGACAGCCGAGATGGAAGGCAAGTACATCATCAACATGCCCAAAGGCACCACGCCTCGTACACGCCGCATCCTGGCCCAGCAGGCCGAGAAAGGTAGGCCTGACCCGATGGCCTCGCCCAATACCCGCTCCAGTGCCGCTAACAAACACAGCTAACCGCTACTAAACCTTTTCATGGAGCCGCTTCATGCTAAAACCCAATCAGGTGACTCGCGGCTCATTAAGGGAACCTGCTTGGCCTTCGTTCATCTCTCTCACGATTGAATCTCTTTACTCACACTTAACACAGACTCTGCTCTCACACATCTGCATCTGGCTGTTACCCAGGCATGAAATGTCCAGAAAGCAGTTTTAACCACTGTAAACCATTCATAACTCACATTTGTTGTGCTTTTCAAGTACAACACTAAACCTGCACAAATGAATTCACTACATTCAAAAACGTCTTCAAAGTTTGAGAAGTGAATAAGTCAATAAATACTTTGTTTGCTGGAGGAGAAGCTCATCGTGTCCTGGACATTTCATACATCACAAGAAACTCAGATGCAGAACTCATATTTCTGACTAATCACTTGTTAATTCTGGGACACCAATGAAACAAATTCTGCAAGAACAAGCTGTGAAAGCTCCCAGATCAGGGCTGCGAGAACAACACGAAGCCGTTCTGTTGTCTGAGCCCTGGGACCGGAGTGTTAACACTTGGCAGCCTTGCTTTGTTTTGTATGTGAGCAGTCTGACTCCTCTTCGGATCACGCGGAAACCTGTGAATAAAACTCCTTTGCCTGTTGCTTCTCTCCTCAAAAAGGTATGAAACGGACCTCCGTGTTTGCAAGACTCGGGGCTGAATCCAAAGCCGACACGACGACGAGCAATAACAAGGTCAGTGTGTGGTCCAGAACTGAAGGTTCTGCTCACAGTGGCTCTTGTTTCGCTTCGATGGTCCTCAGCTGTAGATCAGACTCTCAAATCAGGGCTGAAAGCATCATTGTTTACTGCAACTTTCTTATAGTGTCAATTTCATTCAATTCTACTTTGCCATCTGCAGTTTTAGATGTTCCTACTGTGTTTACTCTCTGCCTCTACATACTAGTAAAGTTTGCCTGGCCTTGTTTGGCAGCCCACCGGTGTGTTCAGCCGCTTGGACACGGGCGTGGAGGCGGAGCCGCGGCTGGCGGGCGCCGTGTCGCTGGAGGACGAGGACAGTGACGGGGAGGGCTCCGTCCTGCAGTACGCCGGCGTGCTGAAGAGGACGTCTCCGCTGCAGAAGAGAGAAGCAGCCAAGAGGGCGGCCCCGACCACGCTGCGGCGCCTCGGAGGCAAAGCCAAACTACCTCCCTCCGACCCTCCCTCCTCCTCCTCCTCCTCCTCCTCTTTTTTGACTTCGTACGCTAACGGCCGCCCGCCCGCTAAGGTCCGGCTGCTGCAGAGACTGGGGAAGCCGGCCGCCTCGCAGCAGCTGAAGGCGGCCCCGGGCCCGGCCCTGGCCCTGGCCCCGGGCCTCACCCTGGCCCCGGCTCCGGCCGAGACCCAGGACAACAGGGTGACCACCAGCAGCAGCCGGCCCAGAGCCCAGGACAGGCTGTCCAGCGCCTGCCCCAAGGTGAGCAGCAGCACCGGGGCGGCCGAGTCTGTGGGCGCGCAGATGGACGTGAGGGCGGTGAGCGTGTTCAAGAGACTGGGCAGCAAGAAGACCTAACAGGCGCCACCGGCTGAAAGTGGGAGGGGATTACTCAGACTCTTTCTACACGGCCTCTCCAGATCCTCTATCGCCACCTGTTTTTGTGTTGATATTATCCCGGCGACAGGCAGGACTGCAGACTGGAGTTTTTGTTTTTATTTTTTTATTTTATTTCTTACTTTACCAGGGCAATTTTCAACACTGCATTGTAGTTTTAGCGGTTCTTGAACTCGAAACGTTCTTGTTTTTTACACCTTAGCTATGCTGCCATAGGAAAACGACCCGTGTGGAGTGGCCCAGCTTTCCTCAACAGTCCTCTTTGCATCACGTCGCTTACCCTGAAAGCTATTTATCATGTCTGTCATATCTGCCATTTATCATTTCAAAAAATGCATATATTTAACTATATAAATATATATATATATTTCAGCTTAGAGCATGAGCATGACTTCAGCGAAGCGGCCATTATGGCGGTTGTATTTCCCCCCTGTAACTTCACAGATAAGGATGCTGCTGCACACACTCCCCTTCACGTGAGTCCACCTCCATGAACACAGTGGTTAGAAATGTCTTTAGCTGTCAGAACTTTATCTTCCTCCTTTCACGAAACGTCAAGTGTACCTCCTCGCAAAGGGCGGTGAATACGTACAGAGCGGTAAGAAAACAGTAGACACTGAAGGGGGAAAGAAGTCTTAATATACTGAATTTGATTCGTATATTTCATGGCTCTTTTCTCGCTCTCTGGGAAAAAACGTTGGGATTCTAGTCGTACCAGCCTAAAAGGACCAGTTTCCTCAGTGGGAGCTGCCTGATACTGTCGCTTGTGTTTTGTTTTTTTACCATTTACGGGCATCTGATGTTGTAAATGTCGGTCAGTGATGGAAGTTGATAGAGAAAGAGAGAGACTCCTCGTCTTCTATGGTGCAGCTCTTGGTCCACTCCAGGATGTCCTGGGATGATGATGATGCTCCACACAGAGTTTCTGGTGTGATTCTTATAGCGAGTCCATCTGTGTTAGCGGTGTTAGCGTGTGAGGTCCTGGGAGTTGATGTCGCTGACCTCCTCCACGATACTCCCTTGGATATGAAGGATGGCAGGTTCCTCTCTCCTGGGCCTCGATTCTTGCCTTCACTGTGTGTGTGCTGGGGATGGGGTGTGGAGATGTGTGTGCTGGGGATGGTTCATGGTAGCTCCTGGTGCTGGTCTGGACTGGGAAGTAGGGATTCCTTCAGATCATGGCAGTGAAGGTAAACCCAGCTGATCTGTAGACGTTAAAGGGACGGTGTGTCACATTTTAAAATCTGTATGCTATCATCGCCGTATTATGACCTCATATAATTCAACACATTCTTGTAAACAAATAATTTTAGATTTATTGATGCGTGTGACGGGCGAGCTCGCAGGGCAGCGCCATGTCATGTCCGCCATCTTGAAGCTACAGCCGCCAGCGAGGGACAAACAGCACCAGCGTGTTTTGCTTTTTTGCGAGCCAGCACTGAGACGTTTTAGGAGAAGATCAGCGAGAGAGGCTTTTTGATACACGGAGGCTACCGTAGTTTCAGTACATGTTAGAAACAGGGAGATGATGGAGTGACCTGTTCGTTTGGGTGCAGTACGTGATTCCACCACTAGGTGGGGTAATTCTCACTCCGTGTCCCTTTTAAAGCGCCGATAGATGGGCTCATCTCTTCAGGATGGGAGCGTTTTAGTGGCAGAGTAGGAAGCAGGTGGACAGAGAGTCTCATCGAGGAGGTTGAGCTCCTCAGCCAGGTTGAAGCTTGAAGCTTGAGAGGTGCCGGTCGTCCTACCAAGACACTCTGAAGTGTCGCTCTTCCTCCTTCCCATAAGCTGCTCTCGCCTCCTCGATGCCTTGCTGCAGGTGTGATCTGGCAACACTGTGTCACTGAAGGCCGCGTCCTCATCCCTCAGCAGCTGCTCTACTTCTCCGGCCAGATCCTTTTTGTAGCTCCAAGCTAGCTCTCTACCAGCAGTCCTGCACTTGTAGGATTCACAATAAGACGATAACAATAATGAAAACATTAAGAATAAGCGTGACGTTAGTGCCCTGATGTGCAGTGTTTATATAAGGAATCAGATGTCTTCTTGGTTCGAGTCTCATTAGGCTGCATGACGTGATGGTTATATCTGTTTTTGTTAGTTCCAGCACCTACTAACGACCTCCTATGTTTAAAGCAGAAACTGTGTGTAAGTGAGTGAACATGTAGATTGAAATGGTGACACAGAACAACCTCTCCAGACACTTGAAACCAGGAAAAACAAAAAAAATACAAAAAACAACCTCTTCCTATTCTCCTCCTGCGCTATGTGGAGTAGAAGGCCGCACCCACGTCAACTTTTCTACCATAAAACCGAACGTTTTCTACCACCACCTACTTGAAGGCCGTACCAGTAGAATATTTGTTTATTTTGAAATGCAATGTATAGATTTGTTAGACTTGATTTCAAACGGCACGGAGCCTGTTCTGGTGCGTATTTTTTCTATGTGGACATTCAAGAAACTCAGAGACGCCATCGGACCACGAGTCAGCGGTAGTTCACCTCCACCCGTCTGTCCAGACCTCACACCACCACCTTGTTGCACTGTAAATACCTGAAATGTTGAAAAAACAAGAGCAAAGATCATGACACACAATGAATTCTTATGTTTTTAAAAGATGGGGGGGTGAGGGAGGGATGGGGTTCTTGATTTGGGGGCGAGGGGGGAGAAAAAACAAATGTGCTTGGAAGACGATTAAATAAGAAAAGGGCCCAAACATCCACGTTGTCCTCTTCCCTCTTTTCTTTCCCCTCCTGTCCGTGTCGTCGGCTGAAACTGTAACTTTGTAACTCTGGAGCTCGTGACATGACAGCAGAGTCGATATTTATATTCCCCTGGGAACACTCAGCTGATCATTTATCAATAAGCCTATTAGACTCCCACTCCTCTCACAATGAGGCTGCATAATGTCTTCTGAACTGTCAGGGTCGTGTTAATGATGCTTCTTTACTCACCAGCTGCAGAGGAGAGGAGAGGAGAGGAGAGGAGAGGAGAGGAGAGGAGAGGAGAGGAGAGGAGAGGAGAGGAGAGGAGAGCCGGCCTTTAGGTTCCAGCTTGCCAGGGTTTCATGACCTCGGCTTGTTTTAGACGTTTATGTTTGTACAAACGTGGCACAAATAGAAACACGTGTCCTCCTAGACGCTGAAAGGCCTTAATTACCAGGAGATGTAGGCGGAAACTGAAACTGAGAGGATGCTGCTTTCTAAAGTGTTCATTATCTCATAGTCTAATTGCAATGATATAACATTTAAATGATCTCTGGAGACTCATTCATCCGGGTAGTTGTCATCCAAAGAGTTGTAGAGTTGTGACATTTGGTCCTGTGTATTTCACCTCTCACCATCCGAGAGGCTTCTTCAGGTCCTCAGTTACAATTGACTGGTGGGACAACCTGTAATTTCACCTCCCTGAAGCCTCTGAAACACTCACTGAGAGTGCTTGGAAGTTCAGGACAGCCAAATGTATTGTATTTGTAAAGACCCAGATACAATACTATATGCTACCATCCCTTCCCAGGAAGTGTCAGTCATCTACAGACCTCAGGTGACCATAATCTCTATAAAAAAGAAAAGAAATCCTAGAAACTAAATAGAAACTGCAGGAAAATACTCATTGTGACACTTTGTGTGTAGTTTGTCCTCAATAGCAAATGTGAATCTACAGACTAAGATGAATGCAAGCGACCTGACATGAAGGGTGGCATTTAGAAACCTTTAAATCTTTTTCTTTTTTGGGTGAAATGTGCACTTAGCAGCTTTGCTGACCCTGGGTACGGGCTGCTCATTAATCACAGCAGCAGCTTTCCCCAGTGTTTAGTTGTGCTCTTAACATCTGTGCCACTACAGATGTCGGCATGAGTCACCAGAAGCGAAAAGCCTGAATGTCACGCTTTCCTCTGCTCGTGAACCAGATGAATCACTCCTCCCAGATGCGCAGCCACTGACAGATCTGGAGGAAATAAAGTTCACAAACCTGCTGACACTCTTGCAGTTTTTAACTCTAAATTGCCCGTGTGTTAGAGTTTGTGATCCAAGGGGTTAGAATTGGACTTGAAGATGTTTTTAACCTCTCATTCAAGAGGATTTATCAGTCGTGGGGATGTAACCTGGTTGATGATAAGAGGCAGTAGGGTCACCTGAGGTCTCCTGCCAACACCTGCAGGTCTACACACGTGATCCAGACCAGGTTTGTGAACTGCTTGAACTCTGCTTTCTTTAATGAACCCACATGACCAATATGAGTGGGAATCTCCACTGACAAATATGTATTCCAAGCCTTCACCACCCTGGCCACACTGGTCAGGTATAAAGCAGGTAAGATGATGGGTGGCATGTGACATCTGAACAGTCCTAATCGTGGTGGGTCTGTGGGCTGCAGGTTGGACCACAAATCTCATTAAGAGTCCGTGTAGTTGCCGACATGTCCACTTGAGCTCGCTGTCTCCCTCTTCTCTCCCCCACAGCCCCCTGCTGCCTGCCTGTCTATCTGCCTGCCTGTCTGTCTCCATCTCCTTGAAAACCTCACCAGCCAAAAACCACGAGGTCGCTCCGGTTTAGCTATTACCTAATGTTTGGAGATCAGGGGAAGGCAGCTCCTCCTGTGACAACTGACCACGTCTGAGGCAACATCTTGCAACGCTGGCTCACAGATGTGATCCTCTAAATGTTGTAAATGTAAGGGAGGAGGAAGGGGGTGATGTAAACAGGGCGTACCCATTGATTTACGGTCCAATAAATATGCAAATAATTGTGTTATTTACGGACAGATATGAGCGCTATTGAATACACGCTTGTATTCGATCGTTTCGTTGAAAGGCGGTGACGTTTGGACGGATGATCGATGATTTCAGGTCGTTTTTGTCCTCTTTTATTGTCACGTACTGCAGCAACACCTCACGACTTCCCCCTCTCTCCCTCACCCTCTCTCTCTCTCTCTCTCTCTCTCGCGCTCTCTCTCTCCTCCCACAATGCTTTGCGGCAGGGGTTGTCGTGGTCGTGTGTGCGTGCGCTGTTTGTGGTCCTGATGCTGCGCGAGCATCCTTCGCGAGAGAGGAGCAGCGGCGGCAGCGGCAGCGGCAGCAGCGTGAGGACGCCGAGCATCCTTTATCTCTTCGATCTCAGCGGTAATCAATGAAATCGACCGAATAGCCTCGTCTGAAAGCACAAGCTGAGCCGTCCCCTGCGGTTCCGCCGAGGCTCGTCGCCCGTCTCTCCGCCGCTCCATCCCTCCCCCCTGCATCCTTTATGCACAGCACGCTGCTCCGGTCCTCCCCGACGAATCACACCTTCGTGTCCGAGCACCATGGCCCGACGCTGCAGCCGCGTTCACTGAGAGACATGGAAGCCAAACAGCACCCGATCAAGAGCCTGAAGAGCTACCCGGAGACCGGGGGCCGGAGCCTGGCGGCGGCGGCGGGAGGCGACGGGTACCGAGGAGCCGGAGCCGCAGAGATGGAGATGGAGGCGAAGATCCAGAAAGCCATCGACTTCAAGGCGGAGGGTCACCGCTGCTACAAGGAGAAGAAATTCCGGGAGGCGATTGGCAAGTACCACCGGGCGCTGCTGCAGCTGAAGGGGGTTCACGTCGTGGACGGGACGACGGGCTCCGAGGTGAACCTGCTGAACCAAGCCGCGGCCAAGCTCACCGAGGAGCAGAGGAGAGCCGTGGAGAGCACCGAGATAGAGTGCTACGACAGCCTGACAGGTGAGCCAGGAGCCCAGCGAGGTCACCCAGGTCTGGACCAGGTTCTTGAAGACGTTTCGTCTCTCATCCAGAGAGCTTCTTCAGTTCTGAGGTCTTCAGACCCGTGGAGGCACTTTGTTATGGTGACGACCCCAGTGGCTCCAACACCTGGGGACTCCCTCAGCAGGAGTAGAAGTGAAGAAGCTTTCTGGATGAGAGGCGAAATGTCCTCAAGAACCAAACCAGTCCAGATGTTTGTTTTTGTTGTTTGTCGTCTCAGTCATCCATCCACAATTTGGATGATGAAGAACCTTCACAGACACACGGCTGTGAGGTCGACCAGGTCTGGACCTCACCATCTGCCCAACATAAGACATGGTAGTACATACGTAGCTCTCACTTTGAAAAGATCCACTTCTCACTGCTTTAAGTTCGGTTTAGGTGAGATTGAATCTTAATTTATTAACACCCAAGTTTGTATTTCAGATTTATTTATATAGATCTGCCCTGTCCAGCCATACAGGCATGCAGTACTGGTCTGAATGCCTTAATAGTGCAAAGCAGGTTTTTGCACAATAAAAGGTGCAATTCAGTGGTAATCCATCCATCCATCCATCCATCAATCCATCCACACACACACGGTCAACCGAAACATGCGTGTCTGAAGCAGCGAGCTTCATGCCAGTACCAGTTCATGGGGTTTACTGCAGCCTTATCATTTCTGCAGGTGTTTGGATTTATGTCCTGTGCAGAGGCTCTGCTACGCTCCAACACCACACTGTGCCTTTCACCAGGAGTGTGTGCACAGATCACGTGCACACTCTCAGCGTTTAATCAACACGTTCGGCCCTTTGTTTTCCATTGCATTTGATAAATTAAGTCGCAGAAAGGAATAACAAAAGAAAGCCACGTTTAAACGCTGATTTTGGTGGTTGTAGTATTGCTCGGGGGAGGGTGTGAGGTGATGTGAGGCTGTGTCTAATGGCACCACTTTACCACAGGGTTAACTGAGGGAGCAGGAGAAGATGAACTCATTACTGGTCCATCACTGCAGCCATCATTACGCCGCTGCTCTCCTCTCTCCATCACAGGCTGCTGCAGGCTCAGTCCTGTTAACATTATTAACTATTCAACTGGAGTTACTATTGATGACAGGTTTTCATTGTTTGGGGCTTATTTATGCTCTTATGTTGTTTGTTTTGCACCTATCACCAAAAGGCATTTTAGTGGGTGAAATCATATATTGTTTCAGTAGAGGAGATGCTGGTAAAAGAGGGAATATTACCATTATTGTTGTTGATCCCAGGTTCAGTTCCTAGGTCGGACCGAGGGCTTTTCCATGTGGAGGTTTCGTGTTTTCCCTGTGTCTGTGCAGGCTTTTTACTCTGGTCTCCTCCCACTGTCTGGAGACATGCATCTTCAGGTCGATTGGAGACTCTTAACCGCCCCTAGGTGAGAGTTTGTGTGTCCTGTGATGGACTGGGCCATTTTTCCAGATGTGTGCAGATAGACTCCAGCACACCCTGAGGACACCGTTAAGGTACAAAGCCGTCCTGGCTGGATGACTACAGTGCATGCACAGCCTTGATTTGCTCTAAAACAACAAACTTGTGACTGTACAGTGCGTGTTCAGCAGATCCTGACGAGTGCTGACACCCAGGAGGAGATGATGTATGGCTGCACACCACGGTAGCTCTGCCCAACGTCACCGTCACCGTCACCAAATGTTTTTTGGGGCCACGCTGTTTGTCTGGGATGTTGTGGTCCCAGTCAGCCTCCCGTGATGCGTTGAAGGTCGCCTTGTTCTGCACAGCGTTCGGGGACCGTCTGCAGCCTGTGGGGAGAGAGGCCACTGTGGCGTGAAGTAAAACATGATGGGGGGGGGGGGGGGGGGGGGAGAGGAGGGAAGTGAAATAAGGACAAAAACAACAACAACAAAGGTAAAACCGGGGTGGGATGACTAGTGGAGACTAGGAGAGAAGGTCAGGCAGAGCAGTACAAGAGGAGCGTGGAGGAGATGAGAGGAGTGGAGCGAGGAGGAGACGGGAAGCAGGAAGGGGGCTGCTACACTCCACGGGGTGCCATATTTACCATGGCAACCGGCGCCGGGCCGTCTCCCTGCTGGTGACGTGTCGGTACGGCTCAAACCGTCCGCTCCCTGCTGCTTTCAGGTGTGATCCATGTGCAGAGCACGCTACATGTCTCATATACAGATGTTTGCTCCTGCTGATGTGCCACATAAGATTCCCCTTAAGGATGAACTAAAATAGAGTTATTTACCACGTTTTCTGGTGTTAACACAGAAATGTAGCTTCACTAGAAGTGTTTTATGAGCCACTTTACGATCCTCTTTTAAGGTGTGGGACTGTAACGCTCCGTTTCTGCACAGATCGAGCTTATCTTGTCAGGTGGGTTTAAGCAAATCTTACTGGAGGTGGGGGCGGTGTGATGTGTGTGTCACACGCCTATTTTAGGTCACGTTTTGTCCGTCCGGATTCGCCTGTTCTTTTAACATTGCTACGTTTCAGCATCTGAAATGTATGAGTGTGGACGTGGTGATGTTTCTTTTGTACGTCACTCAGATTGTGAATAGTTTTCCAGTCTTAGAAATCTCATTCCGGGCACTGCTATGGATGTTTCACAAGTCTGTGTAAATAAGTGGAGGATACAAGGAGTTGTAAACTGTGGCAACCGGACTTCTCCTTGTAAATGGAAGACGTTTCATTTCTCATCCAAGAGGCTCCTTCAGTTCTGAGGGGCTGGTGGGAGAGCTCAGGACTGAGGACCCACACAAACCTCCTCAAAGCCGATGTGAAAACCCGAGTGTCTGACGACTGTTGTGTGGCGGTTTACTGCGGTGTCTGTCTAATCTCAGTGCCACATGAACGACTGTCGGCAAATCCCATGAAAACACCAAAACCAACAACGTGTCAGTGTCTGCATGTTCGTGTACATCCCAGCCTCTGGTTTCCAGTCAAGATGGGAAATCTGCTCAGAAAAATGCTTTCAGCTCCATTCGGATCCATTTCCTAAACCTAACATGCTGAAAAATGCTATTTATTATTACATTAATAACATCCTGCAACAAAGTATATATTCTTGAGGCTGATTTCTCAAGATAATTGGTCAAAAAACTAAACTTATAGTTATATTATAGTAACAGTGTATTGTAACACACTTGACTGAAGTTTTTTATCAACTTTTTTCCTCCAATTAAGTTTTCCCCCTGTGATCTAACACCAAAGTTGATCTTCATCTCACTTTGATTTTCACATAATTTGATACAACAAATCGATTCCTATCCTTGCTCCTATATGTATATTTTATGATGTTTCATGTCAGACTTGGTGAGTTTCTGAGGCTACAGAGTGAGAGAGTGACTGAGGCTGCAGGTCTCTGTTTGTGCAGCTCCACCTGGTTACAGGTTAGTGAGGAGCCGCCGTCTGATTGGTTCACTCGTCTCCGGCACTGACGTGTGACCGGAGAGCAACAGTACAGCACCAAACAGCACAGAGTGCGTGTGTTTGTGTGTGTGTGTGTGTGTGTGTGTGTGTGTGTGTGTGTGTGTGTGTGTGTGTGTGTGTGTGTGTGTGTGTGTGTGTGTGTGTAGTAGGAGTGACAGGGAGTTGCTCTCAGCGCTGATCGTCCATTGCTGACATTGCTGATTTTGTGTTTTTAAGTGGAGTGTATTGCATGTGTGTGTGTTTGCATGTGTGTGTGTGCGTGTGTGTGTGTGTGTGTGTTTGTCATCGTCTCCTTGACTCTGCTGTGATGAGGTCGAGCTTTCCCCTCGTTGCGCTGGTGGAAAGTAACTACGGTGCGTTTGCTCGAGTGCTGTTCTCACAGCTCTGTAGAGCCCGAGCCTCGCAGGAACGTTTGCATTTTTTGTGCAGGTTCTCGCCTCAATTTTACCACATTTCTAAGAGAAATATTTACAAAAAGAAACATTAAATTTACTTGTTAATAGGGAATATACCTTGGATGGATCACCAGTCCATCATCTTAGGGTCATCCAGAGTCTGACTATGCAGGTTTTTGGACTAAGAGAGGAGAAAACCCTCTAAATCAGACCAATTGTGACTATTACAAAAGATTAGTGTATTGATTTATTGGCTGATGAAGAGGAAAGATTAATAGAAAATGAATAGAAAATGAATGAAAGACGTCACCTTTGTTTTTAATATTGAACATTCACATGACAAGAATAGGTTGTTGCCTGTTTTGCACCAGAAAACACCAGGTTTTCTCCACATTCTCTGGATTCCTCCCACAGTCCTAAAACATGCACGTTCAGGTCGATCAGAGTCTCTAATATGACTCTAGGCTATATATCCCCTATACCTGCCAGAGAGAGGCTCCAGCCTGACCCCTATGAGACAGTGAAGCTACAGACGCCTGTGAGGTAATGGACTTACTGACGTGTCTAAGGTGCAGGGCGAGTCAGAGGAATGAGTCTGAGCACCATCACCTGATTCTGTCCCGCAGAGGGAGACGGCGGGTGATGAATGTCCTATTTTCCGGCCTTGTTACGGAAACATCCGGAGCCCGGGTCCCCGCGGGGCCGCGTCTAAGTGGGTTACTCCAGCTCGCTGTGTAGCAACATGTTGGCCAGAGGCGGACATCCATCCATCCATCCATCCATCCATCCATCCATCCATCCATCCACCCACCACAAACACACTCAGAGGCAGAAATAACAGCTCTTTTTGTCTCTCTCCTCCTCTGATATCGATCTCTCGACCAGTCAGAGTTTACGTAAACAGGATCGCGCAGTTGCAGGGTTTGTAGTGGAGGTTGGTCCGGAGTCCAGAGGATGTAAAAGCAGGTGTGACGGTGATGTCGGAGCGATGATCAGTCAGACTTTTCGTGAAGTGGCGCTGGCTCTGATCCGATCCGGGCCTGAAGTCTGCCTTTGTTCCTCCTGACTGGCTGTGAGTCATGAGGCAGAGCAGCCGGAGGAGACGAGCCAAACCGTTTGTTTCGTAACGTCAGATACCTTCTTCTTTTTGTATTCAGCTGTGTTCAGCCGTGATGATGATGGGGATCCAGAGCAACATCCACCCACACCTCAGATTTGGAAAACTAAAAACAAAAGGAATGAAAATAGCAAAACAAACAGCTAAGTAGCTGTAGCTGGTTGGCTGAATAAGCTGTCTATGTACAGAGGCACATTTGGGGGATGGTGACTTGAACCTGCGTGAGACATTTACTGAGTAAACACACGGTTTATAACATGCGTCTCGTGCCATCGTAGTTGTTTAATGGACTCCACGTTTGGGTTAATTTCCTGTTCAGAAGGAAGTAAAAACGTGTTTAAAAATAGCCGACGGGCTGGGATAAAAAGTGGGGCACAAGCACAAAGTGACAATCTGATGAGAGCCGGTCGAGCTGTGGGGTTTGGGAATGAGTTTTCACTTTGAGGAAGAAGGAGAAGAGAGAGAGAGAGAGAGAGAGAGAGAGAGAGGGCGATCTGGAACAGTGACCGGAGGATAATGAACTCTAAAACGCTCCTCACAGCTGAGCCAAGACCGTAATAAAGGCGCTAATTTCTCCAGACAGACTCCCCTTTTATATCACACTTTTCACGCGAATTCATGTTAAATATATGAATCAAAGTAGCTTCAATGATAGAGAGCAGCATCTCATTCAGAGGGAAATCAATTAGGAGCCACGCTCTCAGTCTGGATGTGTGAATGTGTATGTATATGTGTGAAGGCCATTAAAGCACAATCTCTGTGAGGACGTGCAACCTGGACGAGGAAATGCGGCTGGATCGGACGCGTCGTCTGGAGGTGTAAGCGTAGTATCGTGACCGCTCTCGTCTCCGTCTCGTCTCGTATGTGAGACGCGGCGGCTTGTAGCAGCGAGGATAAACACGGATGAGTCAGAGCTCTGTTTTCACTGCCCGGGAGACTTTGACTGTCACCTCGAATACTAGTGCTGGAGAAGTTAGTGTAAAGACAAAGAAAAGAGGCACAGGTTAAAAAAAAAACTGTGGAATTATAGCCAGGTACAGGTCTACCCGGACTGCAGTCCCCCAGGCTTAAATCCTTATGTAAATGCTGATAGTAGGGATGGAACAGTTTTGTTAATATGGAGATATTGCGATAATAAAACTGTGTTCACAGGTATGTAATGATATATGAGATTAGTGTGCTTCACAGTCCTCCCAACCCCCGACAATCCTTATAAATAAATCAATAAATAAGTCAGAAATTTGAGGATCTGACAATAGCCAACACGCTAGCTAGCATGCTAATTTCCACCCTATGAGCATTTTCCATCTCCCCTTTCTTACTTGAAAGCTTAAGAAAGCTTCTATCTAAGCTGTTTTTTATTTGATAAACAGTTTTTCCCAGGTCTTATTTTCTCCTTTAATACTTGAATGATAGAATAAGTAATGAGCTTTTTACATTGTCAGTATGTAATATCGTGATGTTCTGATATCGCTAACACCCCGAGCTAATAGCCGTGGGTCTAACGCTAATGCTATCTCGATGTCCAGACGCAGATCTCACGCCAGGTGTGTTTGGTATCCGCCAGCCTCAGGGACACGCCATCGATGAACTTCTGAACCGTGACGTGCAATTACAGCCTTTATTATAAAGATTTAATGAGCCTGTTGGTGCAAACACGACATCTGTTCCTCCCCGGACCGAATCTAAAAGCCCGGGCACGTGCCATCAATCACAGGACGTATAGAGAGGAGGAGGAGGAGGAGAAGGAGGAGGTGCTGTCGCTGCACTTCCTCCCCAGCCCCGAGGGTTCGCCGCATCACGATGGCGGCCGGCCGGCCCGAAACCGCTGCTAGTTAACAGTCGAGGCTCGCTTTACAAAAGCGGAGAGGAAGAGAGAGAAACTCCTCCCTTTCATCTGCTGCCAGCTCAGTCTCCACGGGACGTGGTGGAGTCCACGAGATAAAGAAGAAGAGAGCGAGCGTGTGTGTGTGTGTGTGTGTGTGTGCGTGTGTGTGTTGTTAGATTAAGGTTAAAGGGGACCCAGAATGATTGAACGGAGTTTAATCCTTGATCCCTGGTGTTAATATAGAAGCTATGGGACACTGGTTTCATCATAAAACGCTATTTCACCAGCTCCTATTCACAGTCATCTCACACGTCTGTTACATCATCTTCTATCTCTGCTCAGATTCAC